>CM077668.1:368870967-369085967 GCA_039707655.1 Elymus sibiricus
TATGTATTCGAGCCTTCGAGGCCCCTGGCTTGTAATATTTTATTTTGTGTCTAGAGTTGTGTTGTGATATCTTCCCGTGAGTCCCAGGGCTTGATCGTGTGCATTTGCATGTATGATTAGCGCACGATTAAGTCGGGGCGTCACAAGTTGGTATCAGAGCCGACTGCCTATAAGAACCCCCCTTCCAACTCATCGGCCGAAGTTGAGTCTAGTCTTTCAAAACTGTTTTACTAACTTGGCTGTGTGGCTTACGGGCCCACGTCGCCAATGGATGGGTTTAGGATCTTTTATTCCTCTTCCTTACTCTGGGAATCTAATCTCTCTTCGTTTCGGGTTAAAGATTTTACTAACTCTGACTCTAGGTTCTCGTGATCACATCCACCCGGAGATTTGAATCAACCTTCTATGATTTGTTGACCAGGTTCTGCTTCACAGTGTTCATAGCCCACAGGATCCTTTTATCGAGGGCACCCTGAGTAGTTCGGAGGCCCTAGGCAGGAGGCCTTCGCCTTTGCTATGTCCCGTTGTTGTATTCCTCACCGTGTGCCTGCGCGGCACCTAGTTTGTCTAACTGCGTGTGTTTCCGAACTCGCATTGTCCGATGGTATCCAACTCTGTGCATGGATCTGTATGTCTTTAATGACTACTAATATGTATCTAATGCATTTTTGTTCATTGCCCATGTTACATCATGAACAACTCCATACACCTGCAGTTGCTCTTGCTAAACTGCCCCTGTTGTTTTGGCAGGATGGCTGACGATCCTCCGCCTCCACCCTATATTGCCGCAATGATGCAACAGTTTGCACTGAACCGTCAGCTCAATGAGAGTCTGGTAAACCGATTAGAACGCAACAATGCTCGTCAGGAGCCTGGCCCGATATCACTCCAAGATTTCGTGCGCCTCAACCCGTCTGTTTACCGCAACTCCACCAATCCTATGGATGCTGATGATTGGTTTCGTGACATCCTGTTTGAGATGGAGTCAGCTAAGGTTGCCCCTGTTAGTTACGTCACCTTTGCGGCATTTCACCTGAAGGGTCCAGCTGCTCAATGGTGGGAAAGCCACAGGCGTATGCTGCCTACTGGAACTGTAACCACTTGGCTGGAATTTCAATCAGCCTTTCATGCCCGGCACATTCCTCAAGGTCTGATGGACCGGAAGAAGAAGGAATTCCGCAAACTCACACAGGGCAAAATGACTATGGATGAATATCAGAGGAAATTCCTTGATTTATCCCGCTATGCTGAGGATGACGTCTGCACTGATGCTCGTAAGCAGGAGAAATTTCGTGAAGGACTGCGTCCTGATATAAAGCTCGCACTTGTTGTCCATGATTGCGCGGACTTTGAGACGCTTGTCAGCCAAGCTTTTCGAGCTGAGACTGGTCTGACTGAGTACCAGGAGTCGCTCAAGCGCACTTGAGACGTTGGCTCGTCTTCGGATCAGCTTGCTTAGAAATGCCAAGTCTGGATTCCGCACAATGTACATCACCGACCTGCTCCAACCCCGAGGCCTTCCTATGTCGCACCTCGTCTGCCTCCACCTCCGAAACAGCTAACGACTCAGGGTGGACAGCCCAATACTATGGCTTCTCCCCATAATGATGGTTTATGCCACAAGTGTGGACAGCCAGGGCACCGTGCTCTCAACTGTCGCCAGGGTCAGCCGCAGAATGCATCACGTCCTCCTGTTGGCCATAAGAAGGGCCGTCGAAAACATCCTTCTTGGAAAGCTGATACCAAACCACCTGCTAGTCATCTTATTCATGTCAACCATGTCAAGATTGAAGAAGCTCGACAGGACACCAAAATTGTGATGGGTATCCTTCTAGTGAATTCAACCCCAGCTTCTGTCCTCTTTGATTCTGGAGCATCGCACTCCTTCATGTCCGAAAGTTTTGCGCGAAGCCATGATATACCTTTCGAGGAGATGTCCACCCCATTAGTAATCTAGTCACCCGAAGCTAAATGGCAAACTCCCATGGTAAGCCATGGTAACCACATTGTGATTGGGGGATTGGTGTTCCCCGTTTCTCTCATTGCTCTCAAGACCTCCAACATAGACATCATTCTGGGAAAGGACTGGCTGAAGCCTCATAAAGCTTTGATTGACTGTGCCACTAAAACAGTCCAACTCACACACCCTTCCGGTCAGACAGTCAGTTACTCAGCTCGGACAGTTCAAAATGCCGAAAGCCAGATATATGCTCTGAATGCGTTGAATGCCTCACCTCTTGAGGGAATTGAGAACATTCCAGTCGTTCGCAATTTTCCAGACGTCTTTCTAGAAGAACTTCCAGGGATACCCCCGTTAGAGCAGTCGAATTCGTCATCGACTTGAAACCAGGCACCACTCCTATTGCCAAGCGCCCATACAAGATGCCGCCGCATGAACTCCTGGAGCTTAAGGAGGAAATCGACAAGTCACTTAAAAAGGGTTTCATCCGCCCCAGTTCTTCTGCTTGGGGAGCACATTCGCTCTTTGTTAAGAAGAAGGATGGAACAAATCGGTTGGTTCAAGATTACCGACCTATCAACCAAGCAACAATTCAGAACAAGTATCCACTTCCTAGAATCAACGATCTGCATGATCAGCTTGCTGGTTCCTCAGTATTCTCTAAACTTGATTTGAGGTTGGGATACCACCAGATCAGAGTTCATAAAGAGGACATACCGAAGACAGCTTTCGTTACTCGCTATGGTTCTTACGAGTACACCGTCATGTCCTTCGGCTTAACTAATGCTCCAGCCACTTTCTCTCGACTGATGAACTACATCTTCATGGACTACCTCGACAAATTCGTCGTGGTTTATTTGGATGATATTCTTATATTTTCAAAGAATGAATAAGAGCACGCCGAACATCTTCGGCTTGTATTGGAGAAACTCCGAGAACATCAACTGTATGCCAAGTATTCTAAGTGGGAGTTCTGGTTATCTAAAGTGACATATCTCGGCCATGTGATTTCCAAAGATGGCATTGCTGTTAACCCAGAACGAGTTCAGGCTATTCTTGACTGGACTCCTCCGCAGACTGTTAAGCAAGTCAGAAGTTTTCTCGGTCTTGCTAGTTATTGCCGCCGTTTCGTCAAGAACTTCTCCAAGATTGCAAAGCCACTGATTGATTTGCTACACAAAGGCAAGAACTTTGCGTGGATGGAAAAGTGCCAAGAAAGTTTTCAGACACTTAAGGACAAGTTGACCTCTACCCCAGTGCTAGCACCCCCAGATTCCCGAAAGGATTTCATGATTTACTGTGATGCGTCTCGTCAAGGATTAGGCTGTGTCCTGATGCAAGAGCGCAAGGTGATTGCTTATGGCTCACATCAGTTGCGTCCTCACGAAGATAAGTATCCAACTCATGATCTCGAGTTAGCAGCAGTTATCTATGCTCTGAAGCTGTGGCGACATTACCTTCTCGGTAATCGTTGCGAGATATACACGGACCACCAAAGTCTGAAGTATCTGTATACTCAACCAGATTTGAACCTCCGTCAGCAAAGATGGCTCGAGACAATAGCCGACTATGACATGGATATTTCTTATACCCCTGGCAAGGCTAATGTAATGGCCGATGCTTTGAGTCGCAAGTCTTATTGCAACAACCTCATGGTTCAACAAGCACAACCCCTTCTCTATGAAGAACTTCGCAAGTTGAACCTTCATATTGTTCCACAGGGTTATCTCAATACCCTGGTTGTTGAACCGGACCTTGAGCGCAACATCAAGACCCGGCAGAAGTATGATTCTGAAGTCGAGAAGATTAAGAAATACCTCTCCAAGGGAAATTCTTCATTCTACCATGTTGATGATGATGGTACCTTGTTCTTCAAAGACCGCCTAGTGGTTCCCATGAAGCATAATCTGGACTCGCGCTCGGATGTCATGAAAGAGGCACATGACACACCTTTGTCTATACATCCTTGTAGTACCAAGATGTACCAAGACATTCGTCAGCGGTACTGGTGGCCAGGTATGCAGCGGGACATTGCTCGTTATGTTGCTGAGTGTGACGTTTGCCGTCGCATCAAAGCAGAACATCAAATGCCTACTGGAACTCTGCAACCACTTGCTATTCCTGGATGGAAATGGGACAAAGTCGAAATGGATTTCATTACTGGTTTTCCCAGATCGCAGAAGGGCCATGATGCTATTTTTGTCGTCATTGACCGATTCTAAAATGTTGCTCACTTTCTGCCAGTCAAGGAGACAATCACTGCTAGTCAGTTAGCAGACTTGTATGTTTCCAGAATTGTGTCACTCCACGGCATTCTGCTGGAGATCAGTTCTGACTGTGGCAGCCTCTTTACCTCAAGATTTTGGAACAGTTTCCAAGAAGCTATGGGAACTCATCTGTCCTTCAGCACTGCTTTTCACCCCCAGTCCCAGGGACAAGTTGAACGAGTCAATCAAATGCTTGAAGATATGCTGCGAGCTTGTGTCATCTCATTCAGTAAGAAATGGGAGGAATCTCTCCCATATGCTGAATTCTCTTACAACAATAACTATCAAGCTAGTCTGAAGATGGCACCATTTGAAATTCCTTATGGACGTAAGTGCCGAACTCCTCTGAATTGGTCAGAAACTGGGGAACGGTCACTCTTCGGTCCGGATATTATCCAACAAGCTGAAGAATAAGTTCGCATTGTCCGTGAACATTTGAAAACTGCTAAGTCTCGTCAGAAGAGCAATTATGATCACAAACACCAGGTAATGGTCTATCAACCTGGCGAACAAGCTTACCTCCGTGTCACCCCAATGAACTGCACTTATTGATTTGGAATCAAGGGCAAGTTAGCTCCTCGCTACATTGGCCCCTTTCGCATTCTCGCAAGACGTGGAGAAGTGGCATATCAGTTGGAACTACCGCCGAATCTCTCGCAGGTTCATGATGTCTTCCATGTGTCGCAACTCCGTCGCTGCTTCAAGGATCCTATCCGAGCAGTGGATCATGAAATGCTTGAGCTGCAAGAGGATCTTTCTTATCAAGAGTATCCGATCCACATTCTTGATCAAGCTGAACGTCGAACCCATCAGAAGGCAATCAAGTTCCTTAAAGTTCAGTGGTCAAATCATTCTGAAGATGAAGCCACTTGGGAACGTGAAGATTGTCTTCGTGATGAATACCCCGCTCTCTTTCAGCCTACCTCTTAATTCTCGGGACGAGAATTTCTTTTAGAGGAGGAGAATTGTAACACCCCTATGTAATGAGCTACAGTGATCACCACGATTATGCTTAATCATTTAAAATTACCATGCTTGATCACATTAGAATCATATCTCATTTCAAATTCAAATTCAAATTTGAGGTGAAAATAAAAGTTGTTCAAATCTAGGAACTAAAATGTTCATAATTTTGGAATTAATCCATTGTGAATTATGTTAAGAAAAACAACATCACCAAAATTAACTAGATGTCTCAAACATCTTAAATACAGTGCCAATACAGCAATTTAAATGCCTTTTTCTTTATGGAAAATTATTTGGAATTATTTGGCCCCCAAACCTTTTTATTCTGCTGTCTAATATTGCAACATATTTAACTAGCCATGTTGCACATTTTTCAAAAGTATTTTGGTGGCCTAATATTTTGTAAAATGGAAAGGAAATGAAAAGACAGAAAAAGAAAAGAAAAAGTGGAAACAGTCACTGTGCCTATGGGCCTAAGTGAAACAGTACCCCCAGGCCCAGCCCACGCCGGCCTTCCCCTACCTCCCGTTGCGCCAGGAGAAGGCCGACGCTCGACGGCCACCGACGCCGCGCTCGCGCGGCCATCGAGAGCCGTGGCTGGAAAAGAGTAGTCCCCAGCTGCCCTCCCTCTCCCGCTGCAAACCCTAACCCTCTAATCCCCCTCTCCATCGCCTCGCCCCCCTTCCCTTCCTCGACGCCCGAACGCCGTCGCCGCACCAACGCGGTTGCCACGGCCAACAACCACCCGAGCCACGGGAAGACGTCCCGGAGCTCCAGCACCCTCGACTACGTCGTCTACGCGCAACCATTTGAGCCCGGGCACCCCATCCGCGCCGCCCGCGTCGATTCCCCTCGTCGGACGCCGCCGTTACCTCAACCTCGATCCGCCGTCGTCCGACCTCCTCCGGCCTCCTCGAGCTCTTCTCTGCAATGCTGTGAGAGCTACCTCACAGCACCTCTCTCTCTCTGCCGTCTCTTGCCGGCGTAGACGCCGTGGCCGCGCTTGCGTACTCCAGCCGCCGCCTGTCATTGATGCCCCGCCCGATTCTGAGCTCCCTAGCCCTAATCGATGCCGCAGGGCGACGCGCGGCATAACACCCGTTTGAACGGGCCCGGTCGCGAGCGATTTGGCCGCCGGATGGCGGATTCCGACCATCGCCGCCGTGTTCTGCCTCGCCGGAGTGTCGTCGCCGGCGCGCGCGCAGTTTAAACACCCGTGGGGCCCACTGTCAGGTCATTAGCCACTAACCCGAGACCTAACCCTCTCTGACAGATGGGGCCCGCTGCCTAATTAATCTGTAAGTAGTTTAAATAAACCCTAATTATCTACTGTGTCATTGACCAGTGGGACCCACTGGTCAGGTCTGCCTCTGGTCAGCCGAGTTTGACTGCTGACGTCATCATGACGTTATGCTGACGTCACATAACACTGTTTCGGATAATTCTAATTTAATAATTAAAGTAATTCCAGAAATTGTTTAAAACTTTGAAAAATCATATAAAATAAACCGTAACTCGGATGAAAATAATTTATATATGAAAAATGATCAGAAAAAATATGTCGAATCCGAATATGCCACCCACATACCTGTCAGCCCTCTCTAACACGATGAACATGGAACTTTTCCCTCTGTTTCATCTGTCCGATAATTGCCCGGAGCTGGTAAAACACCTCCAGATGTTTCCCGCTCCGACTAACTTGCAAAGTACTGTATTAGAGCACCCCTCGAATAGCGTGTTGCTGTGCCATGCATCTGTGATTGCATTTTTTGCTTGTATTTATTGTATCTTCCCCCTCCTTCTCTCCGGTAGACCCCGAGACTGACGTTGCTGCCGAGTACGACTACGCCCCTGACGACCAGCCCTTTTCAGCAGAGCCTCCAGGCAAGCAAAACCCACTTGATCATCCAGATATCGTCTACTCTTTCTCTCTACAGCTTGCATTAGAATTGCTTCTATTGTTGCTCCGATAGCTCCTATTCTGATGCATAGCCTGATTTCGTCGCCTGCTATTTATACATTACCTGATATCCTATGATGCTTAGTTAGATATGATATGTTCATCTACTGGCCCTTCATCCTTGTACGTTTGCCATGCTTGTTATCGGGCCGTGATCACTCTGGGTGATGATCATGGAAATGCTTACATTACTACATTCATTTACTGTTACGGGGCTGAAGGGCTGGTGGTACCATCCAGTTAGAGATGGACCTGAGTCCCGACAGCTCTTGATGTTAAAGACGGGCCGGCTCCAAGAGTGCCCGCGAGATAATGAAACAAGACAGGTTGAACCCAAGGGTACCCGCGAGTGATATCGTGGCGGAACGACAGGGCAGGCGGAGACCACCTAGGAGAGAGGTGGGCCTGGTCCCTGTTCGGGTCCGCGTGTTACCAAGTCGGAGCGACAGGAACCCTGTTCGTCTCTGCAAGTTACTAAACACGCCTAATGGATTAGGGTATTTGATCTGAGTTGGCTACGTGCCTATACGCACTACCACCACGCGGGATAATGGTTTAATGGGGCCCTCTACGTCGTATGTATCAGCCGAAAGCTTTGTCAGACGTCGAGTTCAGCATTGCGGCATAGTAGGATCGGTGCCATCCAGGACAGAGGTGGTGCCTGGATCTAACCATGTGCGCAACGACCCGGAGTGCAAAGGGCGATGGGCCCAAGACCCCTGAGCACTTAGGATGTAGACCGACGGGGACCTCTCTACTGAGCCTAGGTAGGACTACGTCGTGTCGATCAGCCGAGGCCGGGTATGACCCAGGAAAGTGTGTCCGGCCAGAGTTAATCGAGCGTGTTGGGTAACAGTAGTGCACCCCTGCAGGGAAGTGATCTATTTGAATAGCCGTGTCCACGGTAACAGGACGCTCGGAGTTGTATCCTGATATGCTACAACTACAAATGGATACCGTTACAATGATAAATTGATACTACTGCTCTCGGGATCACTTTCTCGCAGGGTAGTCGAGGAAGGATCTCAGGGCATTACTAAAACATAACTGCTATTATATGTTGTTGTACCCTACTCTCTTCTGATGCTGCAAGATTGCTTCAAGATGCTAGTCATCGATAGGCTAGGCTTTTCCCTCTCTGTTCTGGCATTTCTGCAGTTTAGTCCAAAAATAAGCCCCATTCCTTTGATACCGATGCATACTTAGCATAGTTCTGATGTCAGTCTTGCGAGTACTTTGGATGAGTACTCACGGTTGCTTTGCTATCTCTTTTCCCCATAACCAGTTGCTGCGATCAGACGACGGAGTCCAGGAGCAGGAGATCCCCGGAGGCACCTACTACTACGTTGAGCCCGACGACCAGGAGTAGTTCGAAGGCCCTAGGCAGGAGGCCTTCGCCTTTTCGATCAGTGTCGCTGTTTGTGCTGGCCTTCTTAAGGCATCCTTGTTTAACTTTTCGTCTGTACTCAGATACTATTGTTTCCGCTGATGCTTGTGTAACCCGAGCTTATGTATTCGAGCCTTCGAGGCCCCTGGCTTGTAATATTTTATTTTGTGTCTAGAGTTGTGTTGTGATATCTTCCCGTGAGTCCCAGGGCTTGATCGTGTGCATTTGCGTGTATGATTAGCGCACGATTTAGTCGGGGCGTCACAATTTAAACCACTTCTCCTTAGGGAGATCAACATGAGTAGCAAATGATTCACAAAAGGAGGCTACTATCTCAGAGTCAAGTCCATATTTAGTGCTAAACTTATAAAAAACATCGGTATCCATAAAAGATTGAGCACAATCGAACTCAAGTGTTATACCTGACTCATTACCTTTGTCGAGTTCCCAATCTTCCGAGTTGCGTTTAATTCTTTCCAGAAGATCCCATCTGAATTCAATAGTTTTCTTCATAAAGGAGCCAGTCGAAGAAGAATCGAGCATGGTTTGATCATCATGAGAAAGCCGAGCACTAATCATACACGCAAATGCACACGATCAAGCCTAAGGACTCATGGGAAGATATCACAACACAACTCTAGACACAAAATAAAATAATACAAGCTTTATATTACAAGCCAGAGGCCTCGAGGGCTCGAATACAAAAGCTCGAGTCATACAAGCACCAGCGGAAACAAAAGTATCTGAGTACAGACACAAAGTTAAACAAGGTTGCCTTAAGAAGGCTAGCACAAACAGCGACACTGATCGAAAAGGCGAAGGCCTCCTGCCTAGGGCCTCCGAACTACTCCTGGTCGGTAAGCTCAACGTAGAAGTAGGTGTCTCCGGGGGTCTCCTGCTCCTGGACTCCGGCATCTAAATGTAGCGATCGGGTATGGGGGAAAAAGAATAGCAAAGCAACCATGAGTACTCATCCAAAGTACTCGCAAGACTGGCATCAAAACTATGCTAAGTATGCATCGGTATCAAAGGAATGGGGCTATATCTTTGGACTAAACTGCAGAAATGCCAGAACATAGGGGGAAAGGCCTAGCCTATCGAAGACTAGCATCTTGAAGCAATCTTGCAGCATCAGGAGAGAGTAGAGTATAGCAACACATATTAGCAATTATATTGTAGTAATGCCCTGAGATCCTTCCTCGACTACCCTACGAGAAAGTAACCCCGAGAGCAGTAGTAACAGTTTATCATTGTAACAGTATCCATTTGTAGTTGTAGCAGATCAGGATACAACTCCGAGCGTCCTGTTACCGTGGACACGGCTATTCGAATAGATCACTTCCCTGTAGGGGTGCACTACTGTTACCCAACACGCTCGATTAACTCTGGTTGGACACACTTTTCTGGGTCATGCCCAACCTCGGCTGATCGACACACCGCAGCCCTACCTAGAGCTCAGCAGAGAGGTCCCTGCCGGTCTACATCCTAAGCGCTTAGGGGTCTTGGGCCCATCGCCCTTTGCACTCCGGGTCGTTGCGCACATGGCGGGTCCAGGCACCACCTCTTTCCTGGATGGCGCCGGCCCAACCCTGCTGCAATGCTGAACTGGACGTTTGACAAAGCTTTCGGCTGATACATACGGCGTAGAGGGCCCCATTAAACCATTATCCCACGTGGTGGTAGTGTGTATAGGCCAGTGGCCAACTCAGATCAAATACCCAAATCCGTTAGGCGTATTTAGTAACTCGCAGAGACGAACAGGGTTCCTGTCGCTTCGACTTGGTAACACAGGGCTCGCGGGTGCTCTTGGAGTCGACCCGTCTTTAATATTATTCTCTCGCGAGCACCCTTGGGGCAGCCTGACTTTAGCAATTTAAAGTATGACAGTAATGTAAGCATTTTCGTGATCCTCACCCAGAGTGATCACGGCCCGGTAACAAGCATGGCATACGGACAAGGGTGAAGGGCCTCAGATGAGACCTATCATTCCTAACTAAACATAATAGGATAACATGCGATGTATCAATAGCAGGCGACAACAACAGGCTATGCATCAGAATAGGAGCTATCGGAGCAGTAGCAGGGGGGCAAGCATAAGAGAGAAAGGAATGGGCGATATCTTATGATCAAGGGGGTTTTGCTTGCCTGGAAGCTCAGCTGAAGGGGTCTAGTCGTCGACGACGTCGTCGTACACTGCAGTGTCGTCGGCAGTCTCGGGGGCTATCGGGAGAGAAGGAGGGGGAAGAAACAATAAATACACGGCAATAATGCAACAACGATGTATGACATGCCTAGATGATATGTAGAGGTGATATAATGCCTATCTAATTGTTTTAGATAATTTAGCAATTTATTTGGAATTATTTTATTAAGGTCATGCACTATTCATTTATCAGAAACAGGCAAAAAGTTCCATGTTCGTTATGTTAGAGGGGTGTGGCAGGCATGTGGATAGGATATTCGGATTCTTCAGATTTTCCTGATCATTTTTCATATATAAATTATTTTCATCCGAGTTGCGGTTCAATTTATATGATTTTTCAAAGTTTTAATCATTTCCTGAAATTATTTAAATTGAATTATCCGAAACAGTAAATGATGACGTCAGCATGACATCACTGTGACGTCAGCAGTCAACGGGACCGTTGACCGGTCAAACTGACATGCGGGTCCTGCCTGTCAGCGTCTGTTAGGCTAATTAGGGTTTAATTACACTAATTACAGATTAATTAGGCTAATTAAATAATTAGTTTAATTAAACAAAATTAATTAAATTAATTAATTAATTAATTAATTAATTATTTTCTAATTCTTTTTATTTATTATTATTTTTTATTTTTATTTTTTTCGTTCTAACAGGGGGCTGGGCCCCAGCGGTCAGTGGCACAGCCGGACATGTCCAGGGCAACGCGCGCGCGGGCACAGAGGGGTCTGGCCGTGGCCGGAGGCGGCGCGGCCGGCGAGCGGAGCGGCAAGGCGGCGGCGGCAGCGGCGCAGGCGGGCGGCGCGAGCGGCAGAAGCAGCAGGCAGGGGCAGGGGGCGGCAGCGGCGAGGCCGCGAGCAGGCGAGGTACGGCTCGGGCGCGACGGCGCGGGGTGCGCGCGGGGCCGCGGGCGAGAGGCGAGGCGGGGCGAGGCAGAGGTTCGGCAGGGGCACGCGCGAGCGGGCGCGGGCGGCAGGCTGCGGCAACAGAGAGAGAGAGGGGAAGACGGGGTTCCTCACCCCCGATGTAGATGCACGGGGGGGTGCGGCAAGGCTCGGGGTGGTCCGGTGAGGAGGAGATCGAGGACGGGGTGGCGACGAGGATGGGACGAGCGCCGGCGACGGCGACGGGTGGCGGCGTCGGGCGAGGGAGGGACGAGGAGGAGTGGGTGGGGATCGGGTTAGGGTTCGGGGGAGCGGGGGGATAAGTAGGGGGGCAACTGGGCCGGCCTGGTCGGCCTGTTGGCCAGCTGGGCCGAGGCCAAGTTGGGGGGGTTCTTTTTTTTTTAGTTTTTTTTTTCTTATTATCTTTTCTGTTTTCTTTTAACTTTCAATTTATTTTAATTTTATAAAAATGTAATAGCAGCACCTAAATTAGTGACATCAATTTGCCCACTGCCATAAAAAGTTTGGCACCTAAATAATATAGTTTAATATTTTATAAATTATGAAAGGCATTTAATTAATTGTTTTAGCTACTGTTTATTTATTTTAGAGCATTTAAACATTTTATAAAAATATGATTTCTCCACCATAATTACCTATGCATTATTTGTCATATTTAGACCATTTTAGTTTGACATTTGAAAAACTTTAATTATTTGACTTTTAATTTAAATTTGAATTTGAACTGGATTTGAATCAAAGTGAGATTAGCAACAGTAATAGCGGTGACATGACATCATTAGGAGGGGATTACTGTAGCTTAATACATGGGGGTGTTACAATTCTCCTCCTCTAAAAGAAATTCTCGTCCCGAGAATTTAGAGGTAGGCTTGAAGAGAGAGGGGTATTCTTCACGAAGACGATCTTCGCGTTCCCAAGTTGCTTCATCTTCAGAATGATTCGACCACTGAACTTTAAGGAACTTGATTGCCTTCTGACGGGTTCGACGTTCAGCTTGGTCAAGAATGCGGATTGGATACTCTTGATAAGAAAGATACTCTTGCAGCTCAAGCATTTCATGATCCACTGCTCGGATAGGATCCTTGAAGCAGCGACGAAGTTGCGCACGTGAAAGACATCATGAACCTGCGAAATATTCGGCGGTAGTTCCAACTGATATGCCACTTCTCCACGTCTTGCGAGAATACGGAATGGGCCAATGTAGCGAGGAGCTAGCTTGCCTTTGATCCCAAAACGATGAGTGCCCTTCATCGGAGTGACACGGAGGTAAGCTCGTTCGCCAGGTTGATAGACCATTACCTGGTGTTTTCGATCATAGTTGGTCTTCTGGCAAGACTGAGCAGTTTTCAAATGTTCACGGACAATGCGGACTTGTTCTTCAGCTTGCTGAATAATGTCCGGACCAACGAGTGACCGTTCCCCAGTTTCTGACCAATTCAGTGGGGTTCGGCACTTACGTCCATAAAGAACTTCAAATGGTGCCATCTTCAGACTAGCCTGATAGCTATTGTTGTAAGAGAATTCAGCATACGGGAGAGATTCCTCCCATTTCTTACCGAATGAGATGACACAAGCTCGAAGCATATCTTCAAGCACTTGATTGACTCATTCAACTTGTCCCTGGGACTGAGGGTGAAAGGCGGTGCTGAAGGACAGATGAGTTCCCATAGCTTCCTGGAAACTGTTCCAGAATCTTGAGGTAAAGAGGCTGCCACGGTCTGAACTGATCTCCAACGGAACACCGTGGAGTGACACGATTCTGGAAACATATAAGTCTGCTAACTGACTAGCAGTAATTGTCTCCTTGACCGCAGAAAGTGAGCAACCTTGGAGAATCGGTCAATGACGACAAAGATAGCATCATGACCCTTCTGCGATCTGGGAAAACCAGTAATGAAATCCATTTCGACTTTGTCCCATTTCCATTCAGGAATAGTAAGGGGTTGCAGAGTTCCAGCAGGCCTTTAATGTTCTGCTTTGATGCGGCGGCAAACGTCACACTCAGCCACATAACGAGCAATGTCATGCTTCATATCAGGCCACCAGTACCGTTGGCGAATGTTTTGGTACATCTTGGTGCTACCGGGGTGAATAGACAAAGGTGTGTCATGTGCTTCTTTCATGACATCCGAACGGGAGTCCAAATTGTGCTTTCTGGGAACCACTAGGCGGCCTTTGAAGAACAAGGTACCATCATCATCAACATGGTAGAATGAAGAATTCCCCTTGGATAGGAATTTCTTAATCTTCTCGACTTCAGAGTCATATTTCTGCCTTGTCTTGATGTTGTGCTCGAGATCTGGTTCAACAACCAAGGTATTAAGATATCCTTGGGGAACTATCTCGATGTTCAGCTTTCGAAGCTCTTCATACAGAAGTGGTTGCTGTAGTTGAACCTCAAGTTCACAACAGTAGGATTTACGGCTCAAAGCATCAGCCATCACATTAGCCTTGCCAAGGGTGTATGAAATACCCAAATCATAGTCTGTAATGGCCTCCATCCATCTTTGCTGACGGAGGTTCAGAGATGGTTGAGTGAACAAGTATTTCAAACTTTTATGATCCGTGTAGATCTCGCAACGATTACCAAGTAGGTAATGTCGCCATAACTTCAATGCATAAATAACTCCTGCCAGTTCGAGATCATGCGTTGGATAGTTCTCTTCATGAGGACGCAACTGTCGAGAGCCATAAGCAATTACCTTGCGCTCTTGCATTAGGACACAGCCTAATCCTTGACGAGACACGTCATAGTAGATCATGAAGTCCTTTCGTGAGTCTGGGGGTGCTAGCATTGGGGCAGAGGTCAACTTGTCCTTGAGCGTTTGGAAACTTTTCTGACATTGTTCTGTCCACTCACATTTAACGCCTTTGTGAAGTAGATCAGTCAGAGGCTTGGCAATCTTAGAGAAGTTCTCGACAAAATGGCGGCAATAACTTGCGAGTCTGAGAAAACTTCTGACTTGCTTGACATTCTTCGGAGGAGTCCATTCAAGAATAGCCTGAACTCGTTTTGGGTTAACAGCAATGCCATCTTTGGAAATCACATGACCTAGATAGGTCACTTCAGATAACCAGAACTCACATTTAGAATACTTGGCATACAGTTGATGTTCATGCAGCTTCTCCAATACAAGCCGAAGATGTTCGGCATGTTCTTCTTCATTCTTGGAAAATATAAGGATATCATCCAAATAAACCACGACGAATTTGTCAAGGTAATCCATGAAGATATAGTTCATCAATCGAGAGAAGGTTGCTGGAGCGTTGGTTAAGCCGAAGGACATGACGGTGTACTCGTAAGAACCATAGCGAGTAACAAAGGCTGTCTTTGGGATGTCCTCTTTACGAACTCGGATCTGGTGGTATCCCAATCTCAAATCAAGTTTAGAGAATACTGAGGAACCAGCAAGTTGATCAAACAGATCGTTGATTCTGGGAAGCGGATACTTGTTCTGAATTGTTGCTTGGTTGATAGGTCGGTAATCTTGAACCAACCGATTCGTTCCATCCTTCTTCTTGACAAAGAGAGAAGGTGCTCCCCAAGCAGAAGAACTGGGGCGGATGAAACCCTTTTTAAGTGACTTGTCGATTTCCTCCTTAAGCTCGAGGAGTTCATGAGGTGGCATCTTGTATGGGCGCTTGGCAATAGGAGTAGTGTCTGGCTTCAAGTCGATGACGAACTCGACAGCTCTAACAGGGGGTATTCCTGGAAGTTCCTCTGGGAAGACATCTTGAAAATCGCGAACGACTGGAATGTTCTCAATTCCTTCAAGAGGTGAAGCGTTCAAAGCATTCAGAGCATATATCTGACTTTCGGCATCCTGAGTTGTTCGGGCTGAGTATTTGACTGTCTGGCCAGAAGGGTGAGTGAGGTGAACTGATTCAGCAGCACAGTCAATCAAAGCTTTATGAGGTTTCAACCAGTCCATACCCAGAATGATGTCTATGTCGGCAGTCCTGAGGGCAATGAGAGAAACGGGGAACACCAATCCTCCAATCACATTGTGGTTACCGTGGCTTACCATGGTAGTTTGCCATCTAGCCCCTGGTGACTGGATCAGTAAAGGGGTGGACATCTCCTCGAAAGGTATATCATGGCTTCGCGCAAAACTTTCGGACATGAAGGAGTGCGATGCTCCAGAATCAAAGAGGACAGAAGCTGGGATTGAATTCACAAGAAGGGCACCCATCACAATTTTGGTGTCCTGTCGAGCTTCTTCCATCTTGACATGGTTGACACGAATAAGTTGACTAGCAGGTGGTCTGGCATCAACGTTGCTGGGAGGATGATTTTGATGGCCCCTCATACGACCAACAGGAGGGCGTGATGCATTCTGAGGCTGACCCTGGCGACAATTGAGAGCACGGTGTCCTGGCTGTCAACACTTGTGGCATAAACTATCATTATGGGGAGGAGCCATAGTATTGGGTTGTCCACTTGGGATATTCAGTTGTCTTGGTGGTGGAGGCAAACGAGGTGCAACATAAGAAGGCCTCGGTGCAGGGGCAGGTCGGCGATGGACATTATGAGGAATCCACACTTGACGTTTCTGAGCAGGATGACCCGAGGATGAGCCAACATCACGAGTGCGCTTGAACGACTCCTGGTACTCAGTCAGACCAGTTTCAACCCGAAAAGCTTGGCTGACAAGCATCGCAAAATCGGCGCAGTCATGGACAACAAGTGCGAGCTTAATATCGGGATGCAGTCCTTCACGGAACTTCTCCTCCTTGCGAGCATCAGTGCAGACGTCATCCTTAGCATAGCGGGATAAATCGAGAAATTTCCTTTGATATTCATCCATAGTCATTTTGCCCTGGGTGAGTTTGCGGAATTCCTTCTTCTTCTGGTCTATCAGACCTTGAGGAATGTGAATTGCATGAAAGGCTATCTGAAATTCCTGCCAAGTGGTTACAGTACCAGTAGGCAGCATACGCCTGTGACTTTCCACCATTGAGTTGCTGGACCCTTCAGGTGAAACGCCGCAAAGGTGACGTAACTGTCAGGGGCAACTTTAGCGGACTCCATTTCAAACAGGATATCACGAAGCCAATCATCAGCATCCATAGGATTGGTGGAGTTGCAGAAAATGGACGGGTTGAGGCGCACGAATTCTTGCAGTGTTATTGGGGCAGACTGTTGCTGAGCATTCTGCGTTGGAAACTGGGCCATTACTCCAGTCATAAACTGACGATTCAGCTCAAAATGCTGCATCATTGCGGCAATATAGGGTGGAGGTGGAGGATCGTCAGCCATCCTGCTAGAACAACAGGGGTAGTTTAGCAGGAACAACTGCAAGTATATGGGGTCATTCATGATGTAACATGAGCAAGAACAAGAAATGCATTAGATACATATTAGTAGCCATTAAAGACATACAAATCTATGCACAGAGTTGGATACCAACGGACAACGTGAGTTCGGAAACACACGCAGCTAGACAAACTAGGCGGCGCGCAGGCACGCGGTGAGGAATACAACAACGGGACATAGCAAAGGCTACACCAACATCGGAGAAAACTTCTAGAGCGAGGAATCTGCAGGGGACGACGCAGGGTGCCCTCGATAAAAGGATCCTGCGGTCCATGGGCATTGTGCAGCAGAACGTGGCCCTCAACTTGAAGAAGGGGGGTAAATTCAGAACTCCGGGTGGATATGAGCATGAGAACCTAATGTTAATGTTAGTAAAACCTTTAACCCGAAGGGAAGAGATATCAAAGTTCCCAGAGTAAGGAAGAGGAATAAAAGATCCTAATACCACCCAGTGGCGACGTGGGCCCGTAAGCCACACAGCCATGTTAGTAAAACAGTTTTTGAAAGACTAGACTCAACTTCGGCCAAGGAGTTGGAAGGGGGGGTTCCTATAGGCAGTTGGCTCTGATACCAACTTGTGACGCCCCCGACTTAATCGTGCACTAATCATACACGCAAATGCACACAATCAAGCCTAAGGACTCACGGGAAGATATCACAACACAACTCTAGACACAAAATAAAATAATACAAGCTTTATATTACAAGCCAGAGGCCTCGAGGGCTCGAATACAAAAGCTCGAGTCATACAAGCACCAGCGGAAACAAAAGTATCTGAGTACAGACACAAAGTTAAACAAGGTTGCCTTAAGAAGGCTATCACAAACAGCGACACTGATCGAAAAGGCGTCCTGCCTAGGGCCTCCGAACTACTCCTGGTCGGTATGCTCAACGTAGAAGTAGGTGTCTCCGGGGGTCTCCTGCTCCTGGACCGGTAATGTAAGCATTTCCGTGATCCTCACCCAGAGTGATCACGGCCCGGTAACAAGCATGGCATACGGACAAGGGTGAAGAGCCTCAGATGAGACCTATCATTCCTAACTAAACATAATAGGATAACAGGCGATGTATCAATAGCAGGCGATAACAACAGGCTATGCATCAGAATAGGAGCTATCGGAGCAGTAGCAGGGGGGGCAATTCTAATGCAAGCATAAGAGAGAAAGGAATGGGCGATATCTTATGATCAAGGGGGTTTTGCTTGCCTGGAAGCTCAGCTGAAGGGGTCTGGTCGTCGACGACGTCGTCGTACACTGCAGTGTCGTCAGCAGTCTCGGGGGTTATCGGGAGAGAAGGAGGGGGAAGAAACAATAAATACACGGCAATAATGCAACACCGATGTATGACATGCCTAGATGATATGCAGAGGTGATATAATGCCTATCTAATTGTTTTAGATAATTTAGGAATTTATTTGGAATTATTTTATTAAGGTCATGCACTATTCATTTATCAGAAACAGGCAAAAAGTTCCATGTTCGGTATGTTAGAGGGGTGTGGCAGGCATGTGGATAGGATATTCAGATTCTTCAGATTTTCCTGATCGTTTTTCATATATAAATTATTTTCATCCGAGTTACGGTTCAATTTATACGATTTTTCAAAGTTTTAATCATTTTCTGAATTATTTAAATTGAATTATCCGAAACAGTAAATGATGACGTCAGCATGATGTCACTATGACGTCAGCAGTCAACGGGGACCGTTGACCGGTCAAACTGACATGCGGGTCCCGCCTGTCAGCGTCTGTTAGGCTAATTAGGGTTTAATTACACTAATTACAGATTAATTAGGCTAATTAAATAATTAGCTTAATTAAACAAAATTAATTAAGTTAATTAATTAATTATTTTCTAATTCTTTTTATTTATTATTATTATTATTATTTTATTTTTTTGTTCTAACAGGGGGCTGGGCCCCAGCGGTCAGTGGCACAGCCGTACATGTCCGGGGCTGTGCCTGTCCAGGGCCGGACATGTCCGGGGCAACGCGCGCGCGGGCACAGAGGGGTCCGGCCGTGGCCGGATGCGGCGCGGCCGGCGAGGGGAGCGGCAAGGCGGCGGCGGCGGCAGCGGCGCAGGCGGGCGGCGCGAGCGGCAGAAGCAACAGGCAGGGGCAGGGGGCGGCAGCGGCGAGGCCGCGAGCAGGGGAGGCGCGGCTCGGGCGCGGCGGCGCGGGGTGCGCGCGGGGCCGCGGGCGAGAGGCGAGGCGGGGCGAGGCCAGAGCTTCGACAGGGGCACGCGCGAGCGGGCGCGGGCGGCAGGCGGCGGCGACAGAGAGAGGGAGGGGAAGACGGGGTTCCTCACCCCCGATGTAGATGCACGGGGGGGGGGGGGCGAGGCTCGGGGTGGTCCGGTGAGGAGGAGGTCGAGGACAGGGCGGCGACGAGCGACGGCGACGGGTGGCGGCGTCGGGCGAGGGAGGGACGAGGAGGAGTGGGTGGGGATCGGGTTAGGGTTCGGGGGAGTGGGGGATATGTAGGGGGGCGACTGGGCCGGCCTGGTCGGCCTGTTGGCCAGCTGGGCCAAGGCCCAGTTGGGGGGGTTCTTTTTTTCTTTTCTTTTTTAGTTTTGTTTTTCTTATTATCTTTTCTGTTTTCTTTTAACTTTCAATTTATTTTAATTTTATAAAAATGTAATAGCAGCACCTAAATTAGTGACATCAATTTGCCCACTGCCATAAAAAGTTTGGCACCTAAATAATATAGTTTAATATTTTATAAATTATGAAAGGCATTTAATTAATTGTTTTAGCTACTGTTTATTTATTTTAGAGCATTTAAACATTTTATAAAAATATGATTTCTCCACCATAATTACCTATGCATTATTTGTCATATTTAGAACATTTTAGTTTGACATTTGAAAACTTTAATTATTTGACTTTTAATTTAAATTTGAATTTGAACTGGATTTGAATCAAAGTGAGATTAGCAACAGTAATAGCGGTGACATGACATCATTAGCAGG
The DNA here is from genome assembly GCA_039707655.1 of Elymus sibiricus. Classification (NCBI taxonomy): domain Eukaryota; kingdom Viridiplantae; phylum Streptophyta; class Magnoliopsida; order Poales; family Poaceae; genus Elymus; species Elymus sibiricus. The sequence goes on from CM077668.1 coordinate 368,890,902, forward strand.
GGATTACTGTAGCTTAATACATGGGGGGTGTTACAACTCCTTAGTGGAAGGATTGGCTGTTTCAATGAAGGTGTTGAGGTCGATGCCGTCCATGATTCGGGTGGCGGCCTCGATGAATGTCTCCATGAAATCCTTGAACTTAAGCTTCTTCTTGTTGGCGACCTTCAAGTCCTTCAACTTTTCCTCGTCCACATCCTTGCAATGGACACTGACGAGTGAAAGTGCCACGTCGGCTCCGCACCGGGCAGCAGACTTCTTCCATGACTACACTTGGCTGGGGACATCTCTCGGTCTGGACATCAAGGACTCGAGGTCCTGGGAGAGTACCTCCTCAACGAGCAGCTCAGTGTCGATCTTCTCCATGGCGGCCTTCAAGCGAGCGACGTACGCGATGACATTGTCCATACGCTCGTCCAGTCGGAGGATTGCCAACGCGGCACTATCCTTGAGCAGCAACCTTGAGGGATTCAGTTCCTTCTCGATCCTATCGGTCTCCGGCTCAACGTTAGCACAGAATTCTGCAAACATTTAACAGATGAGGAATCAGTACCTCCTGAGAGCTTAAGATAAGCGAAAGTCACTCCGCCAAGATGTCATACCTTCAAGCTTCTTACACATCTCATCGCTGAACTCCTCGACATACTGCTCGAGCTCGTTTTTCTTCTTGAGGAGCTCAGCGACCTGGTCAGTCAACTTCTTCTTTTCTTCCTCGAAGAGACTCGCTTGGTTGTTGCACTTGGACTCCCACTCGGCGTAGTTCTTCCTGAGCTCCAGGATCTCCTTTTTCGCATCCGCAACAGTGACCTTCAGCGTTTTGCTCTCCTCCTCGAGCCTGCCGACTGAAGCTAGCTTCTCCTCGGCAGTCTTGGTCTTGGTCCAAGCCTCCTTCTGCGCCAATGCCAGCTCCTTGTCCTTGTTCTCGAGAGCCTGCTTCATGGTTTCTAAAGAAATAGAAGTCCTGAGCCTCATTATGAGTTGGGCGTTCTCGCTATGCACATCTGCTAAAGCAAATTGACTCGGATCAAGAGGTAGAGCGAGATTCGTGGGCAATCGGGCATTGGAGTTACCTCCCAGAACCTTCTTCTCCTTCTCGAGGCGGTTGCTCTTGTGCTTCTCGGCTTCCAGGTCCACGTGGAGTTGCAGCACTTCCTTCTCCAAGGTGGCGTAGTGGGACCCAAGCTCACATGCCCTCTGTTACAAGACAATGAAATAATCAGTCGACTGAGGAACAAAATCCCTTTCGGGGGAAGGAACAAGCTCGATCAGTACCAGATCCTAAAGTACCCTTCTTAAGGGAGGAACAAGCTTGATCAGTACCAGATCCTGAAGTACCCTTCTTAAGGGAGGAACAAGCCCGATCAGTACCAGACACTCAAGTGTCCGATTACCACTGAGTCGACAATGAAGAAGATCGAGGATAACAACATTCTACCAAACCACCCACCCGGTCAGCCGAGTGGGAGGTCACACTCCGAGTGCGAACACAGCAGACACAGTTCTAAAGACTATCGCCGATTGCCCGCAATCAGCGACAGTCTCGGGGACTACACCCAGTGGGTACACTCAGTGTGCCCCCACTGAAAGGACATCCTCACGGATGGTCCACAAAAAACGGTTGGCAACCACGCCCAGAGCGAAAACACCAGAAACTCTAAGACTCCCGCCGACTGCTTCCAGTCGACGGCAGTCTCAAGGACTACACCCAGTGGGTGCACTCAGCATGCCACCACTGGAACAGACAAACTCGGAAAGGACTCCGGTCGGACCGAGTGGAAAAACACGAAAAAAATCAAGTTCTAAGACTCCCGCCGATTGCTTCCAGTCGACGGCAGTCTCGGGGACTACACCTAGTGGGTGCACTCGGCGTGCCCGCACTGGAACAACAACACCCAGTGAGTGTGCCCCGCGCAAACCCACTGACAGAAGCAAACAACTATCCATTCGGAACAACTATCCATTCGGAACAACTATCCATTCGGAAGATGAAGAGGAAAACAAAAAGCAACTCCAAGACCCCGACTGGAAATTGTACTTACGATGGTACTTACTCGGACATTGGTCTGCAGCGCTTCGCTCGCGTCGTACGCTTCCTTCAGTCGCTCGTTCATCAGCTTCACCTGGATCAAAGCCTCCTTGCTCGCCCCCACCTGGTCCCCCGGGATCCTATATAGCTTGAAGGCGGTGAAAGGAGCTGGGTGCGACATGGGTGCAGACTGGGATGTGGGCGCCGTGACCGCAAGCGCATAGCTGGACTGGGCCAGAGGACTCGGGCCTGCGGGTTTCGCGATGACCTTGGCGGGTGAGATGCGCCCCTTTTGGCCAGAAGGTGCCTCCTGCATGACCACATCGGCGTCAGTCGCCGCCCTCTTGTCAGCCCCTGGGTTCGACGGGTTGGCCTCATCTTCATCGTCCAACTGAACGACCTCAGTCGGCGCTGCACGAACACACGGGATAAAATATCAATACAAAAACCAATCGGACGAAACTCAGAAGTTCAACTCGTCCAGTGGATCCATACCTTTGGAAGTGGCGGCGTATGTCGCGTCCCCCTTGACCTGGCCTTGCTTGGGGGCATTGGGATCCAACGAAGTTGTCGACGTCTCATTGCTGCAATCACAAAGACACTCGGCCATCAGACGAGTGGAAATCATTCGAAGAAGAAACAGGACCTCCGACGCTTACGTTGAAGCCACACACACCACCACCCTAATCTTTGGCACGGCGGCCTTCCGGAGCTTAGTGGCGATCTGCTTGGGTTGCTTCTCGGCTAAATCCGCCACCTCAGATCTCCCACGCATCGTATTGCGCATAGCGGGGCCCGAGCCGGTCGGCTGCGGATCACTCGGTACTCAAGCACCGCCCGCTTGGCCACTCGGGTCATTCTGTGCCTTGGTGTGGCACTCCTTGGGGACGGTCTCGGACGGGGAGGACTCGGCCTCCTCGCCTGACTCGGTGTCGCTCTTCTCCTCCTCCTCCTTGTGGCTGCTCTCGGAGTACTAGCGCTCCGTATCACTCGTCACATCCGCCGGCGACCGGTCGACCACCCGCACTGGAGAGATCATCTGCTGAAAACTCTGAGAAAGAGAAGATTGCAAAATCAAGACACAGATGCACCAGAAAGAAACATATAGACAGTCCGACTGATCAAAAATGGAGTTACCTCAATCGGCGGGGTGTCCTTGCTGTACGGAGGCACTCTCCTGGCCTCGCGAGGGTTGTCACGAGCCGAAGTGATGGCCTTGATCTTGCCCGCCACAGCCTTGTCAGTCAGCTCCTCTGGGTGCACTTGGGTGGAGTCACTCGGACCCTCGTACAGCCACATCGGGTGCGACCAGGCCTGCAGCGGCTAGATCCGCCGAGTGAGAAAAGTCTCTAGCAGATCCATCCCGTTGACCCCGGCGTTCACAACTCCAACCAGGGCGTCGGTCAAGATTCCAACGTCCACCTTCTCCTCCTTGGTCACCTCGAGGGACGGAGGCGCTGCGACTCTCGCTCCCGAGTACGGGGGAAGACCAGTCGGCGACCCCGCACTCGGGACGTCCTTGCAGTAGAACCAACTATCTTGCCACCCCTTCACTGAGTCTAGGAAGCTCATCTTGGGGAAAGCACTCCACCCCCGGACATGTATGCCCAGTCCTCCGCACAGCTGGGTCACGTGGGTCTTTTCGCCGTCCGGCGAGTCCTTCTTCACGGTCATCGACCGACACGTGAAGATATGCTTAAACAGCCCCCAATGCGGGTGACAGCCGATGAAATTCTCACATAGAGAAATGAAGGCCGACAGATACACAATTGCATTTGGGGGAGGATGATGGAGTTGCGCCCCGAAATAGCTCAGAAAAGCCCGAAAGAAAGGGTGGGGAGGCATTGAGAAACCTCGTTTGATATGGGTGACGAGCAGGATGCGCCGTCCCCCTGCGGCGCCGGCTCGACCTCGCCCGCATCCGGCCGCCTCCATCCGTCCGCCGGAATGAGCCCTTCTTCGGCGAGCTCCTCCAGCCGCTTCGCCGTAACGCGCGAAGGGATCCAATCCCCCACAACGTGCCCCGCCAGCGTGCCGGAGCTCGTCGACACGGCCTTCCTCGCCTTCTTCGCCTTTTCCAGCCTGGCGGTGGAATCCTTCCCCATTGTCTCGGGTGCTCCGGCACAGTGGACTAGAAGAAGCGAGGGAGACGGAGTGCAGGGCGGAGGAGAAAAGGGGATCTGAAATTACCCCAGCGCGGTGAAAACCTTTTATACCATGGGAAGAATCACACCGCGGATTCTTAGCGGCAGATCCCTGGATCGACGGCATCCGCGGCGGTCGCGCGCGCAGGTGAAACGCGGCGCGTGGCGGATTTTTGGGGCGGTGATCGAGGCGTCACACCCCACTTTCCCCACTAAGCTACGGCGTAACCGCTTCCGCGCGTGCACGCCTGATTTCAAATCCGGAAGTTTCCAGAGCAAATCGACCCGATTGATTGCTCACCGTTCCTTTCCTAAAGGACACCCGTCGGTCTGACCGACCACCCCCCGAGGGATGCCGTGCACTCATACACGTAAAACACCCGACTGAATTCGTCTTCAGGGTTGCAGCGGGATTAGCTCGACGCCCCTCCGCGGGTTGACTTGGCCCTTTCACTAGGCTCCAAGGCGCGAGCCTCATAAATTTGGACTCGGAACTGGCCCGCGCTGGCGTTCCCCTGGGATAAGGAGTGGCATCTCCCTGGAGAGTTAGACCACGCGCCGGCGTCGTCACTCGAGTTTCATGGCATGTCCGCACCCGGACCTCAAGTCTATCTCTCCCGAGAGACACACGAATGCCACCAAGTTTTGCCCAGCAATCAACGCCATCCGATCACTCGGATGACCTTTAGTCCAGAATCCGTCGAGGCTTCACCCAAGGAGGGCCGTTTGAGAACGGACGCCGAGTGGCCCGGGTCACTCGGACCGATCCGAATGCTCAACACACTCGTCCCGTGAAACCTCAACCGATTCGGGGGCTAATGATGGGGTCTCCTACTACTGGTAGGGTCAAAGACCTGACATTCAAGGCCCACCTAGGGTCCCTCACCATCCATGGAAGGTCCCCGGACCACAGGCGCATTCAGATGCACATCGCAAGGAATCCACTCGGATACACGACAGCACTCGGACGTCTTCCCTCCAGTCGGCTAGCCGTCATCACTCGGACAGAGAAGGCGCAAGGGCAACGTGGGAACTGCAACGGTCGAGTAGTCTTAAGTCAGACTTCAAGCATAGTTATAGCCACCGTTACCTGTAACTGCTGCAGTCATGGCTATTAACACCTGTAAGTGCCGTAGTTATGGTCATTAACACCCCTTGTAACGTGGTAGTAAAGAGGCCGAGGCAGATTCTATATAAGCTGCCCTCTTCCTCCATCACAAGGGTTCAGCATCCTCTGTAATCACATATCCTAAGAGAAAACAAGCCTCAGGGCACGAGACGTAGGGCTATTACCTCCTCCGAGAGGGGCCTGAACTCGTAGAAACCGAGTGCAACACCTGCGTCGTAGCTAGGCTCCGCCCCTCTCTCGTACCCCTAGTACTCATTGTCAGGCTCATAACCCCGACATTATACCCCTTACAGTTGCAGGCGGGTTGCGACACGTGCAGTTGCACCTCTACTGATGGACATGCAACTGGCCGACATCCCTCCCCCTCCAGTTGCAGTCACGTTGTACACTTGGAGTTGCAGGCGGGCCGCGACACGTGCAGTTGCGACTCTAGTGGTGGATATGCAACTGGCCAACATCCCTACCCGTTCAGTTGCAGTCGTGTTGTACCCATTGCAGTTGTAGACGGGTTGCGACACATGCAGTTGCAACTCTAGTAGTGGACATACAACTGGCCAACATCCCTCCCCATCCAGTTGCGGTGTACCCCTTGCAGTTGCAGACGGGTTGTGACACGTGCAATTGCAGATTGCATTATGGACATTCATACAACTCACATTACATACAATGAAAGGTAGTGCAAAATAGAATATATATATATATATATATAATTAAAAAATTAAAAACAGAAAAAAAAATATAACTAAAAAATAAGACAAAAACACAAAATACATGAAGAAAAGAAAAATAAGAAGGAAAATCAAACATATACAAAAGAGTAAATGAAAAATGAAAAACAACCAAAAATAAAAATGGCAGCGGAACCAAAAACGAAAAAGAACCAACTGGCAACGAAACCAACCCCTGGCCAGCCCACGACGCAAAGCAAACCCCAGCCCGACAGGAAAAGAAACAAAGACAAAGACAAACAGCAGCCCAATCCCTGTATCTCCGCACACAGGCCGATTTCAAGGAAAAACCAGCAGCGCACTAATCTTTAAGCAGACAAACAATCCAACGGACAACAAGTTGACTAAGACTTCGCTAAATCTCAGTCGACTGAGATTTAGCGGCTCCCTAGATAAAAGGAGAGATGGAGACACATAATTTCTTTTTCTTTTTTTTTTGTCAGAGGGAAAAAATCACGGACACACTACGTTTCCCTATGCTGCGTGAATTGGTGATGAGGCGGAGAGAGATCTCGAAGTGCCAAGTTCTTGGTGCCGGTTCAGATCACAGTTTTAGCGTATACAGAGGTGATGTAGTGTTGCGACGGCGAGAAATTTGCTAGTTGGTTGCTTGAGCATGAAATTTGGCGTTAATTTTTTGTTGGAGGAATAATTTGGCATTAATGATGCAGAACATTCGTAATACCTGCTGTATGTTCTTGCATGTTTTTTTTTTGAACTGATGTAATTTAGCCTACCTTTGTGCATTTGTGTGAGTGTTGGCCATAGGCTGTAGAGTACTAGTGTCAAAAAACGTCTTTCATTATGGGACGGAGGGTGTACTTGGTAGGCTTCAATTACGCTCCCCAGGAAATGGAACTATGGAAGTTTGGTTGTTCAATATACCCAACTTGGTAGGCTTCAATTACGCTTCCCAGGAAATGGAAGTTAGATTGTTCAATGTACCCACTTGGTAGGCTTCAATTATTCTTCGAGAAATGGAAATTAGATTGTTCAGTATGCCTTGACTGTCAAATCTATTTAGCTTCACCACTATCAGTTTTCTTGCATGTGGTATCTTCCCTTGGCTTATTCTAATGCTGTTTTTCTCTTTTATATGTTCCGTAACAAAGAGAATCTGCTGGTGGGCAAATCCATAGAAATTAGATTCACAAGAATAAGTTCCTGTTGCAAAAAATTAACTGTTTGCAATTTTGGTTGTGCCCATCTTGGTGGTTCATATATAGGGCAAGACGCCAAGAACAGGCAATGATAAGCACTCTTATTGAACTACTAGCACATGCTAGATATGAGGCAGAGTTTCTTTTATTGCATTTCTTGTAGATTTTTTTGAGCAAAAGAGGGTTTCCTCTCCGATTTCATTTAAAGAAATCAAGATAGCGATCGCATTTCTTGTAGATACTTTATAGCAATCTTGCATTGGCAAATTATAGGTGCACTGCTAGCTGATTAGGTATACCACTGCCAGAACCTCATGACCTCCACATACACACCCTCAAACAAGAATTAATTCATAAGAATAAATCAACAGCTGCATCATGGTTCGGCTTTTCATGATGTTAATTCTGTTTTGTATGCTGGCACATACGATTCTTTGTAGACTTAACCACGGTAGTAGTGTTTTAATTCCAGTACACATCGTACACAAGCAATAATGACTTTATGTATCATTACACTTATTCCATAATTTGGTCGGCAAGCAGAAATATTTTGATGTTGGAACTTGATAGTTCATATTGAAAGCTACATTGCTTCAGAGGAATTGGCAGCATACGGAAAGGTATAATGTTCCTTTGTTGCTCTAACGTATTAGCAACTCTTTTAATTGATTTATCTATCAACCTTCTGGGTGCAATGGAACCCCTATAGCTACACCCTCGAGTAATATATCTTTGAACCTTGATTTTGCCCTCGGCTTGTACATATTATTGCTTTTTGACCTTGAAATGCATGTGAGAGGGAGTGCTTTACATAGTTTGGAATGCTTTCTTGCTCTTAAGATGATAGTTTCTCTATTTTTTCTCTTTATTGTAAGAGTTCACAGTGGCAGCAGTACTACAGTACTAACTACAAGAATCTGCTTCTTGTGTTAATCTTTCTATGGAATTCATCACACCAGCTCAGTTTTGAAGCTCTTGCCACTCTACACGTGTGGTCAATATGGAATTTCAGGCCATGTGTCATCCTGAGATAGTTACACCTTCATGCTTGGTTCATCCTGTTGGTCGAGGATGGTATGCTTCTTTTTTGGTAGAGTTATCTGGTTTTGCATTTATTTGTTCTGTAGAAATGGGATTTATATAAAAGTGATATATGTGGCTGGTAGAGCAACTCCAGATGTCTGGTCTACAGCTTGGTTACCCAAATTGTTTGAATTGGAAAACTTTAGCTGAGACGTGTTTTGTAGGTCCCCCCTTTTATATGTCTTAATTTGGGTTTTAACTTTTCAGGTGCTATTCTTATCATTTAAGAACGATGAACACTGCGTTTTGCTTGCTTCATGCTTCCACGATATCTCCTACCTAGGGGACATTTGATGCCCTGGATTTCAGAGAATTGCTAATAGGTAATGTATTTGGTTGTGAACATTTTGTCCTGTTGCATACAGAATTCAGACAGCATGTAAAAGGAAGAGCGGAATAGGAGTTATGTAGGTTTACCGTTTCAAGCTTTTGTCATTGTTTGATGTTATCCTGGCAGAAAAGTGGAGCAGCTGTCTGAAGAGGTTGATTCATTGAAGGAAACCCTTGACAAGCATTCTTTGCGGCAACAAAAGCGGATTTTGGAAGCTAAGGAGAGGGCAGAGCTATTTGAGGACTCCTATTTGAGAGGGCTGTAACTGTAAGTAGTCTTGAAGCAAAGCAAGAACAGTTAAATTTTCCTGCAGGATAATTTGGTTGTACCATTACAACAAACAACAACAATAAAGCCTTTTGTCCCAAGCAAGTTGGGATAGGCTATTTCATTGTACCATTAATGAATTGAAAATATTGTTGCAGAATGGTGAGTCGTCGCATGTCCTTCAAATATTTGATGATGAAGCCCAGGCAACGCAATTGGCTTGTAGCTCCTCTCGTATGTTTGATGAAGCTTATGACACAGGACTAGCTATTCTTCACAAGTGGCTATCCTTCACAAGTACTCCCTCTGTAAAGAAATATAAGATCTTTTAGATCACTATATTAGTGATCTAAAAGATATTATATTTCTTTACAGAGGGGGTACTCTGACAAGAGGGATCGTCTGAAGGTAAACATCGATCAACTTCTGATGCACAGCACCTATTCTAACCGTGGACACTTGGATCTTTCTGCGTGTTTGTTGATAAAACAGTTTGCCTGCTAACACGTACTCCCTCTGATCCAAAATACAGTAAGTGTCGTGGTTTTAGTTCAAATTTATATCTCCACTGCATTGCAGAGTGCACAAAGGAAGGCTTTAGATATCCTGAATACTGCTGGCCTACCAAACTCGGTTCTGAAGCTTATTGAATGACGGCGCCGAGTCGACAAGCGGATTGAATATGGTGGCATGATTATCACCGTCGTGTTGATGGACGCATTAGTGCTGCGCCATCATACTATCCTATCTGGGAGATGGGCATTGGCTTAGACGAATTAAGGGGTTCTAGTTCAGTTTAAGTTTGCTATATCTGGTCTTTCCGTGTAAGCACAACTGTGATCGGAATTAAGGGATTCTCTTTGCTTCCTGCGTGAAGCGATTATTACAGGTCCAATCAGGTTTCCGCAACTCTGGTGTGCACTAAATCAGGTTTCCACAAATTTCTCATGTAAATGCACACTTGTGCAGTTGCACCTACCGTATGCAAAATGTATGTTAATAGTGCAAGCGACTTCATTTTGTGGGTGCTTTTGCTTGTCCATTCCCTCCACTTGAGTAGAACAAATACGTTTGACCACAAAAAAAAATTAAGGGGCCCAACTATTTCCTTTGTAGCAAGATTGGTGAACTATGAAGTTAATCCATCCGTGCTGAGCGACACAAAATCCACATTTCATGATCATAATTATAATTAGGAAAAAAAATACAATCAGAAACTGTGGAAACTATGCTCTTTTCCCCTGTGAAACTTGAACCCACGCTCGTCTCTCTTTTGCCACCGTACCATCATTTACATATTTCTGTTTTTCTAAGCTTACATATTTCGATTTTTGGCACCATCGTTAGGTTTCACGAGCTTGACAGATTAAAAAAGTATCAACAATTACTCAATTAGAAAAGCCGAGAAAAAAATGAGTGAAGATGAAATAAAAAACAGCTGAAATGAACTCATGGACCTACTTTCTTCTTTTCTTGAACGACAGCAGGAGAACTGCTGTGATTCCATTTCAGAAGAAAGGGCCGATGGCCGAGTACAGAGAGAAGCCCAGAAAAGAACTGGGCAAAGGAAAAACAAACAGGGGCAAACAACAGCGCCAAAGGAAGAGCTACAGCAGCTGGCCAAGGCTTTGCCTACGCATACTTTCTTGTGTGCAAATGTTGCATATACCCAAGGATACGTAAAAGCTTAGAAATCCGGAGAATCTTTTGCAGCGTGCCCATCATACGGCCTACCTCGCCTACACGACGGGAGAGGCGGGAAGGAGCCGCTCCATTCCCTATGTTCTGACCTCCGGCTTCCCTCCTCGAGCCTAACGGCAGCCACGACGCACGCTTGTGACCCCTGTGCTGTGCCGTCTCGTCTGCTGCTACTGTTCACCGATCACCATGGAGGCATGGACCAAACAAAAAGCTAGAGAAAGGAAGGAGGACGGTAGGAACAAATGATAGGGGAGGGGAGGGAGGAGAGGGTGCATGTCCGTTGGACAACAGGCGTACTCCATGTGGCGGCAGGGCGCCAGGGTGGTGGTGGACTCGAGTCGTTGGGATCCCCGCCGTAGTCGACTCCTTGGCTTGTAGCTGGATCGCCTTTCTCCTAAACAAGCCCTGATTTTTTGTCGAAAAGGACCCCCTGACGAACGCAATAGGCAGAAAAGACCCCCTCCGGATAAAAGTGACAAAAAAGACCCCCTGGGCCGTGGTGGCAGGCGCGCCGGGCGACACGTGGCACCTGCCGCCACAGCGTGAGGCGGCCAGCCCAGCCGCCACCGGGCCAGGCGGCAGGCTGCGTGGAACGGCATTTGGCGCTGGCGACGGAACGGTAACGCGAGGTGGGCCCTGCCGCCACCGGGTGAGGCGGCAGCATTGTGCCCTGCCGCCACCGGGTGAGGCGGCAGCACTGTTGCTGCTGCATGCCGGCTGACAGCGTCGCGCTGATTCCCACGCGTCGCGCCTGATTCCCGCGTGTTTCGTCCTCGTCTCTGACACTGATTCTCGCGTGTTTCGTCTTTTTACGTGACACTGATTGCTACAGACTTGATTCCCTCTCCGATGCGTAATTTGCTCATGTTCTGCCGGTGCTGTTGCTGCCGCACGCCCGACAGCCGTGCTGTTGCTGCGGCTGATGAGACAGTACGATGCTGGAATCCGAAGGCGCGGTAGGTAAGTTCTAATCTGTTGTGCCGACATTACAGTGCTCCTCTTCTTTTTATACGCACCGCGGGGCTTCGTGCGCAGACGATCTTTCTCGAATCAGTCAGGTTTCCTTCTGTGCCTCTCTACACTCTCTAAGTCTCGAAGAACACAGAGAAAGAAAAAGCTCGTTAGCCACTTTAACTCGCGATTTTGGCCGATTTAGAGTTGGATTTTGAAGATGCAGAAGTAGAAGAAAAGATAGATTAAGGTAAGATATATCCATTTTTGTTGGTTTCGTTCGCATGCATGATGTTTTTAGTCTGTTTGATTAGTTCTTAAGTGTGTATTCTCTATTGTTTTAGGCATTATTTCATCACTTTGTGAAGTCATTTGGAGCTTCCAGAGTAGGATTTGCCGTGCGAAGTGAAATACGAAGGTGAAGATCGAGGTATGAACTTTGCAATACATGGATTTTTTTGTGCATGCAAGGTGGAAATTAGGTAGTTCTTTAGCTCGTCATTAGCTATGCGATGTTTACTGCTTAGAACTTAGAAAAGTTTTTAGACGAGATATGTTGCATTTATAGTAATATATTTTAGAAGAGTAAGTTGAAGGTGTTGTAGATCAATGTAAGCTGTGTCCAGTAGTACTAATTTTTTTTGACATGCTAGATGTCGTTACTTTTGTCATTAAGTCATAATTAGTACTTTAAACATTTAGGTTGGGTTAGAGCTGGAATCTGGACATAAAATATTTGACGGTATTTTAGATCATCGTTAGGCCTTTCAGATACATCAATTTCGTTTGACATGCAAGAAGTCTTAATATGATAATTAAGAAAAAGTTTGTACTGTAATGGGTCTTTCCTTGGTTAAATGTGATGTTATTTCATGTGGTATGTTTATTAATAAGTTCTATACTTAGGAAACCGTAGGTATTTTTGTTATCTCGCAATAATGTTAGTTTTGTAGATTAAGATTAGATGCTAATATCTTTAATATGTATGTAATTAGGTAAAAAAATCATCTGAGTAGCAAACAAGGAGGAGATGACGTAGTTGAAGAAATTGCGTTTGGATCTTCAATCTCCCTTTTGAGGTGATGACCACGATTCATGCAAGTGCTATTTTGATACTGTTGTTGATAGGAAAAAAAATCCGTTCCTAATATTTATGTTCATGTGATAATAGGTTGACTCCGTTCATATATTACTGCTGATATGTTAATGCTGACGGATATTTTTTCGAACCATTGTGACGGTTAATTTTATTCGGAAGGACATCCATATTGAAGCTGAGGTATAAATGACGCCGTGTAATATTGTGAATATTTTTTATATTGATGTACTGTTGTGAATGATGTTAGAGCTGCTGTGAATATTTGTCGTATTATTATTCGTAAACAAACTATTATGTTTAAAGTCTAAGCAAATGATACTAAAAACAAACCAATTATTTCTAACGAAATTACAGTTATTTTTCTAGTCGTATGATACTAAGAAAATTGATTAGTTTTTAACCAAAGTACTGATATTAATATCATATGTTAAAAAAATTGATTAGTTTTTCTAACAAAAATACCGATATTAAAATTGACTCGTACTATTATGTTTAAAGTCGAACCGAATGATATTAATAAAACACTGATTATTTGAAACGTAAATATGCATGTTAAAATATTTTTCCCCTTATTATTATATTTAAATTTTTAATCGACTAATAATACAATATTCGGTTAGGTACTACTATGGAAAATTTGTTAGTGTTCTATGGGGACGTCGTACACGACGGTCCTTGCGGGGTGGATGTGTCCTTGTGCGGGTCGACTACAGTTGTAGTGAAAGACATGGTCAACGTAGGTTATGCAGCAGTCAAAAGGTGCATCCGAGCGGCGTTTGGCCCAACGATGCAGGGGGGAAAATGACAATGGAGGCCTTCGTCGTTGACGGAGGAAATGATGGGACAGTTGCCCGTTGGGGTTTGCGGCCGGTCACAGGCGAAAAGTCCTGGGGGTCGTACATGGGGTTTGCAAGAAATCCCAAGAACTCTATGTTTGGACAGCCGATGGTGTATGTGGAGTTCATTTCTGTCAATGATGTTGCCGGATGCAGTAGCGGCAGTGGTGAGGTCCAATTAGCCATCACAGCAGCCCCTAGCGCCGGCCCATCGGAACCGACAGGCGACCAACAAGTGTATGACACAGGATATTGGTCTGCGACCGTTGACTTGAGCGAACACATGGAGGGATTGCCGGAGGCGCTAGATGATGACGATGACGGTCATTCTTCTGCCTCTTCAGACTCAGGCGAAGAAGATGTTTTTCCTCCCCAGAGGGCGGTCGCGGCACCACTAGGACCTGAGTTTTTACAGGTTATGAGCATCACCAATGAATTTCACTCTGTTTCTGGCCTGGAAGCGGGAAGCCTGCAGGTTGGGCAGATTTTTCCAGACAAGAAATCTGCTTACCAGGCAATAGATAGCTATGCAATCGCCATCCACCGCCAGCATAAAGTGAAGCAGTCTGATAAAAAAGAGTTGAAGGTCATCTACATCCATTCCGGTTGACTCGGGAGAGTTCTCGCTAGACTGAAGCCTGGGGTATGTCAGCCATGGCATATCACAAAAATAATGGAGCATGGCTGTGAGCAAACCGGGACTCTTTCAGAGCACTGCAATGTGACTGCAAGATATGTGTCACAGAGGATGGAAACGATTGTGCAGGAAAGTCTCAACATTAGTATCAGGGCTTTGCAGAAATCTACAGAAGATCAGATTGGCTTCCCTGTCAGCTACAGCAAGGCTAGGCGTGCGAAGGAACAGATATTCCACAGGTTGTATGGAACCTATGAGGAGGCCTATTCTTATGCCCCAGACTGCTTCATCAGATAGCAACTGCTAACAGGAGGACCCAAGTTTGGAAAAAAGAACGTCAAAACCCAATGAAGCCGGACGAGTACTCCTTGACCGCTTATTCTGGGCATTCACCCAGACTATACAAGCCTTCAAGCACTGTCGCCCGGTATTATCAGTTGATGGTACTTTTCTCACTGGAAAGTAAAAGGGCACACTATTGGTGGCGATTGCAGCAGATGCAAATAGTCAGCTTCTTCCTATTGCATATGCACTGGTCGAGAGCGAGAACAAAGATAGCTGGTTGTGGTTCCTGAGCTGCCTGAAGCTGGGTGTCGTGAAAGACCGCGAAGGTGTTTGAATCATCTCTAATCGCAACACTGGATTATTAAGCGCGCTCGACATAATTAAGGAGTCGTCAGAAAACTGGGGGTGGCCCGATCTAGAGGGAAGGTGGTGCATGAGGCATTTGGCAGCAAATTTTTAGTCCAAATTCAAGAATAAGGACTGGTTCAAGCTATTCAAGAGGATGTGCATGCAGAAAATTGAAGCCAAAATGAATGCGATCTAGGCAGGTATCAATGGTGAGATCGAGCGCGCAGCCTTGCCGCAGAGAGAAGACCGGAGGGGTCGTAGGACGGCAATAAATTTGAGCCAGTGGATCGGCGAGAATTGCCCTCATTTGTACAAGTGGGCGCAGTCTCACGACACCGGGGCTCGTTATGGAATAATGACCAGCAACATGTCAGAGGTGTACAATGGTGTTCTTAAAGGGGTGCGAGCCCTGCCTATCACAGCCCTAATCGAAGAAACTTGGAACCGGACTCTGTCATACTTTGCAGACAGAGTCACCGTCGCCAAGGCACAAGTTGAATTGAACAAGCCATGGTCTGAGAAGATGCAAAGACATCTGGACGACAAAGTAAAGAAGTCTCAAAGCCATGGTTGCAGGAAAGTGGACGCACTTAGGAATAAGTGGGAAGTCAACGTGCGAGCCAAGTTTGTTAAGGGTCACCACAGAGGATCAAAAAAGCAAGCTGTCACCCTCGGGCCAACGTGGTGTGAGTGCTCTTGCAACAAGCCCAGGCTTCTGGGCTACCCTTGCAGTCATGTCCTCCGGGCGGCTGCAGATCAAAAAATCAGTGTCGAAAACCATACATATCGCCGTACTTCAACATGTACAATCTATACAACACCTGGAACGGTGAGTTCTGGGCCTGGGGCATTGATATGAACTATAAAATGTTGTGGCCAGATGGGCCCAAATGGGTTCCGAACGCCGCGTTGATGAGAACCGCGAAGGGACGACGTCAGTCAAGGCGTCATCGCAATGACATGGACCATAGCCAGATGGGAGAACCAAGGCGATGTCGCGTTTGCAGGTGCCCTGGGCACTCGCGTAAGGAATGCCCGTACCGACGAAACAACACCGCGTGATGTTGTTATATTTGTTTGTATTTGTATTTGCGACTTAAGATTCCTACCTATTATTTGTAATCGTTATATTATCTTCGGATATTTAATTTAAGTTGAATTCGCTTTGTATTTACGTAGCTACTTTTGTTTGTATTTATATTTGCGACTTAAGATTCCTACCTATTATTTGTAATCGTTATATTATCTTCGGATATTTAATTTAAGTTGAATTCGCTTTGTATTTACGTAGCTACTTTTGTTTGTATTTGTATTTGTGACTTCAGATTCCTACCTATTATTTGTAATCGTTATATTATCTTCGGATATTTAATTTAAGTTGAATTCGCTTTGTATTTACGTAGCTACTTTTGTTTGTATTTGTATTTGCGACTTCAGATTCCTACCTATTATTTGTAATCGTTATATTATCTTCGGATATTTAATTTAAGTTGATTTTGCCTTGTATTTACGTAGTCCTTTTGTATGTGTGTGCAGGTTATGGCCGAACTGCCAGTCTTTTTGCAGGGACACCATGACGCTCAACACCGTTGTCACCTTCACTTAAACCCAAATCATCAAAATCCTCCTCAGGCCTTCAGGCTTCGAACAGTAAAGAACACATGGACAGTAGATGATGATTTCGTTGCACATCTTGCAGCTTATGGACTAATTGGTTTTGCTAAGCTCACATCTGGCAAACCCCAATTCACTTTGGACCCATGTCTTTTGACCTCCCTCGTTGACCGGTGGAGACCTGAAACCCACACCTTTCACTTTCGTTGTGGGGAGCTTGCACCTACCCTGAAAGATGTGTCTATGATCACTCCTCTACCAATTAGAGGTGAAGCATTAGTACCTCCTAGAGTATCTGCATCTTGGCCATACGATGTCTCAGCCCGTCTTGGGAAGACAATGGCAGAATCATCTCGTTCTGGTGGGCCTCGGGGTGTCCCACTCGCCTGGCTCCGTACAAACTTTGAACATATACCTCCCAACGCTGGTCCTGAAACGATCAAGAGACACCTCTTTGCGTATTTGTTGTGGTTGTTCGGTATGATGTTCCCAAATTCACACGGTGACGTAGTTCTCCCTGGTCTCATCTACTTTGCCGAGCGGATAGTAGATGAAGATTTACCAGAGAATCCAAAATACAGCTTCGCTTCTGCTATGCTTTCTCATACATATAGAGGCTTGTGTGATGCCACACAAAAATCTTCTTTCACAAAGAAAGCTCCGTTACTTTGTGTCTCGTACGAGTTTTTACAGTTGTGGTCCTGGGAATACCTCCCTGTTGGACGACCCCGCATCGTGAATCCCATACACCCATACGACTTTGCTGCAGGAGGCTATCCAACTATTGCTAGCCGGTGGACTCACGCACGGAGAACATGGTCTCCTAGTCTTCCAAAAAATTGTTACCCTATATACCACCAGCAGTTTGAGCTTCTGCATGAGTCACTAATCACATGGAACCCGTGGACTGAGCAAGACATTCAGACCGTCTTCGGTGGACAACCTATGATTGACGAATGTGTGAGAGATAGTGCCTACTGGCTGACTCGCTGCAACTTACTATACCTATGGTTTGTTGAGCCGTACAACCCAGTGCGTGTCATGAGACAGTTCAGTCTCTATCAGGATATTCCACCACCTATTGCAAGATGTATCGACGACGTAACTCATAAGTAAGTTCTGACCTCACTAAATAGTTAACGTCTTTTTAATTTACAAAACTCACACTTTGTAACATAATTTTCAGGCTAAGCAATATGGGTAAGGGTACTTACGATTGGAGGGCACACAACAGTCAATGGGTAGAGCAATGGGAAAATGGAGCGCTAGTAAATATTGTGCATCAACATAGGTAATTTTTTTATTTAAGATATTTTATGTACATACACAGTTTCATCTAATTAATTAATTATGCAGGCCGTACGATGAAACTACAACTCAAGCGTACAAGGAGTGGTACTGCATGAGCACGCGTACTAGCCTAACCGGGCAACCACCTTTGAGCCCAACACATCTCACACACGCGGAGCAGTTGCAGGGACGGATTGACCTGCCATCGGCTTACTATCGTGACTACGCGGTAATGACAAGTAAATTATTCAGGTCCATCATTTCATAATCATTTCAACCAAATAACAATCAAATATTGTTCAGGTAGATATTTGCAACCATGTAGGGGCGATGGCTGGGAAAGGCTTTGAGGCCCGGGGCATTCCAACTCACGGAAGGTCATTCTTCAAGCGTATTCAAGACTACGTCGCCACAAAGATCAGATGTGGTAGAGGCGACGACGTTGTCACTGGAGCGTACAACATGCCAGAAGCGAGGTCATCCAGACCGAGTGCGGCCCCGTCGTCCAGACCGAGCGAGGCGCGTACGAGTACTACAACGACATTGCCACAGCATGACTCATCTCTGCCACTACATCGCTCTCCTTCGGTGCAGCTTCGTCAGGGGCAGACATCCCAGGAACATGGCACGGGCTTGGATTCGATGCCCGAGCAGACTATTTTCCCGAACCCAAATGCGTACACAGGACATGGCGCATACACCCTAGGCGAGGGATCTCAGCCGTATCTCTCCACGCGAGGGATCTCCATGCCCGAGGAGACTCGTGTCCCAGACACATACCAGTACGGCGCACAATGGCCATACACTACAGGCGAGGGATCTCAGCAGGTACTAATGTTTACATTTTAAATGCATTTACAATGATATCATAAATTATACTCTAACGGTTTATTTACGTACGGTTTTTCTGTGCAGGAAATAATTGATCATACATGGGACGATGAGGACACCCAACGTGGCCTCACCACCGGCATCCTGAGAGCATCACATGATCATGACAACACGGTTACAGGATTAGTTACGGACTTCTTCGGAGAGGACGTTATTGGCCCATCTTATATCCCTCCGGAGTCACAACCATACACCTACAATTACGCATCAGGATCTCAGCAAGAATACTAGACTCCACCATCTATGCAGGAGTCACAGATACAGGAAGCCCAGGGGGAGTACGGCCGCGGTCATCGTGTACATCGACAACCTAATCGCTTGTCGCTTTCCGGTCGTCAGGAAAGGCCAGCTGGCCGTCGTCAACTAGGGTGATTCGTCTATCTACGTGTGCGACTTATTCTATCTATCTATAACATTTTCAGACTTTTCTGATATATGTAAGAGACATCTATGTATGCGGAAATAAAAATGCATCTGAATTATGACATTAAAGTACTACATCTGAAAGTAAGATACATTGAACTATTGAAATAAAGTTACATTGAACTACTGACATAAAGCTAAATTAAACTGCGAAAATTAAGATACAAACGGTTACAAAATTTAAGATACTACCACGGGAATCTACTGAGTCAAGCGTGGATATTTTCCTTTTCCATCGCCAGCTTCTTCTGCTGCCTTGGCCTCACGAGCCCTTTCTTTCTTTCTCTGTCTCTACGCCTCACGAGCCTCCTTTTGCTGCCGTTCCTGCTCCTCCCTGCGACGTCCCTCTTCCCGATTTTTCTGCAGTAAATCCTGAAAGAAACGCTTTTCCTCGGCATAGTATTCTTTTAACTCTCTCTCTTGCTCTGCTTTCTCCTCTGCAGCAGCCTTTTCGCGTCGCTCTTCCGCATACAGACTATCCCATGCACGACGACCTCTTTCACGAATCTCAGTCACTGCCCAAGCCGACATCTCTGTGTCAATCCAATGATAGTACATGCACAGAGGCGGAGGAGACTACAACAAGAACAAGAATGTTAATAAAGAATCAACCAAAAAACCAACAATATATCTATTCGTGATGGTTAAAGCATACCGGAGGCTTGTCGTATTTTGAACTAGCTACGGGTGGATCTTCCTCATAATTGGCACACATGAAAAACTTCATGCCCAACCAATCAGAAAAATCCGTCACCTCCTTCACCTTGCAAACATCGCCACACCAACAGTGCAGGAGTTCCACCCCCTGAGGCAAACTAGCACTCTTCATTTTCCTCGGCCTGATGCTTTGATCCGAGCAAGGCAAACTCATAGTGACTTAAAAAAGCGTGACACACTAAGCGCAGTGGCGATATCGATGCTGGCTGGACGACGGATGACGAGAGCCTCAGTGCCTCGTTATATAGGCTCAGATGACAAATGATGGCGAGAAAATAGGCGCGAACAGACGAAATTTTAGGCGGGAAATACGCGTGATCCAAAACACTGCAATCAGTGTCGGCATAGCGTCCCTCGGTGCTGTCGCGTCCGGTGCAGCAACAGTTGTCGGGAACACGAGCAAATTACGGAGAGGGAATCAAGTCTGTAGCAATCAGTGTCACGTAAAAAGAGTGCCAGAGACGAGGACGAAACACGCGGGAATCAGGCGCAACGCGCGGGAATCAGCGCAACGTTGTCGGCCGGCGTGCAGCAGCAACAGTGCTGCCGCCTCACCCGGTGACGACAGGGCCCACCTCGCGTTACCGTTCCGTTGCCAGCGCCAAATGTCGTTCCACGCAGCCTGCCGCCTGGCCCGGTGGCGGCAGGGCTGGCCGCCTCACGCCGTGGCGGCAGGTGCCACGTGTCGCCCGGCGCGCCTGCCGCCACGATCCAGGGGGTCTTTTTTGTCACTTTTATCCGGAGGGGGTCTTTTCTGCCAATTGCGTTCGCCGGGGGGCTTGGCTTGGCTGCCTTCTTCTTGAGTACTAGTACACCAGTTTACTACTCTCTGCGCGCGCCTATCTACTAGCCACTTAGCCACATACCCACATAATGATTAGGTTATTAATCTAAAGACCGGGTCAAAATTTCTGACTTATGCACGTAGTTAATCTTCCGGCGGGAAGTTTGAAAATTTAAAGTGAAGCTTGCGTGTGGGGTGTGGCTGTGGCCTGTGGCAGCCGATATCACGTACGCCCATGACCCACACACACCCCAGCCCATATCTGCAGATGAGACAAGACGGAGATCCCATCGCCGTACCTGTCCGAGCCTTCCCGAATCCATGCGAGAAGGGTGGAGCCCGCGTACAAAAGGCAAAGCGGCAGCAGGCGAAGAGAGACAGAGAGAACGGAAAGAAACCTGTCCGCTTCGCGCAGGGCGAGCAGCCATCCACTGCCGCGGCTCACCGTCTCTCTCAAAAGCAGAGAAGAAGAGGATCGCGTAGGAGAGACCGGTCAAAATTGCTACTCCATCCGGGGCGACAGAGTACCTCACTCCTTCTCTCTCTTCACGGGATGAAAAATGGATCAGAAGAATCCGAGGAGTCGATATGCAACGCGTTCAAATGTGCAACGATCCAAAGGCTATGCGCACATCACCTATTATACCAAAGGAGAAAATTTCTTTGGGAGAAAGAGCAAGAAGTAAAAAATCACACAAACCCACTATATTTACATTACAGCAATAATATCACATAACCCCCGCAAAAAAAAAATATCACATAACCATCGCTTTTGGAAGAAAAAAAATCACACATAAGGGCATTTCCAATGGGGTACACCAAACCGCCCCTATCTGGACTGTGTCCGGACATTTCTTATTATTGTCATCTGACGCCGTGCCTTAAACGTTCGAGGCCAGGTCCGAGTGTCCGAATTCCCGCAAATCGGCCACAAAACTGGTGTGTGGTTTGCGGGAGTCCGTACCTCCGCCACGTAGGCCTCCGATACCCCAGGCTCACCCAAATCCTTTCTCTAGACCCACTTCTCCCCCACTCCGTCCCTCGCCCCTTACTCTGTATCCACACCCTCTCAGTCCAACGCCGCCGCTCTACCACTCGGGCCGCCACCCAGGCCTTGCAGGACTCCCGCCTTGGACTACGCCGCCATCCACCCTGGATCTGTCCGCAGCCAGGTATCCTCCGCACCCTGCTGACGCCGCCCATGGCATACAAATAGTAGTCATCCATATAAATTAGTTATTTGGGCTTGCTAGTTGGGCTACTTTTATCGGATAATCCGAATTGGCAATGTGGTGCAAGCAACGGAACCGAGAGCTTCTGTAGAGCTTCGAAAAAGGCCTTCAGATTGGATCATCACGAAACAGAGGTGTGCAGCGGTGGAAAAATTAGTGCTGAAAAATCCTCGGAAGTTTCATTTATAAATAGAGGCACAGGAACCGAGAGGCGGTAAACCGGAGCACCAGGGGGCCCACGCGGCCCCACCATGCGCCCCTGGCTGCGTGGATAGGGAGCGTGGGGCCTGTGGGTGCCCCCGACCTATGGCAGTTGCCACCGGAAGCTTCTGGATAAAAAACTTTCGCTGACTTTTTTTTGGATTTTTTGGAGCCCAATAAAATTGATTTTCCTGAAAATCTAAAAACATGCATAAAACAACAAATGGCAATGGGCGCTGAATTAATAGATTAGTCTAAATATATATATATATATATATTAATATCAAAACTATGCCAAAATGATATAAACATAGCATGAAACAAAAATTATATTGATACGTTTGAGACGTACTCAAATTTTTGACGCCTGAGCTACCGTCAGCTAGATATTGTCGGAAAAACACCACAACAAGGGTATTTTTTCGGTCACATGTCAATCGAGGGATTATGATCCATGGCCGTAGGGTTCGTGGTAGATTTGTGGAGATAGGAGGTACTCCCTCCGTCCCATAATATAAGAGCGTTTTTAACACTACATTTAGTGTTAAAAACGCTCTTATATTATGGGACGGAGGGAGTAGGTCCGATTTGGGTGGCCTCGGTTTTCATTATTTTAGTTGATTTTGTTTGGAAAATACTTGGCTTTGATCGGCATTATTTAATAATTAACAATATATGACCGTGTGCGTAAATCAATGTAGAGGCTACGAGGTTATACTCCTTTTCGAGAGAAAAAAAAACACAACCTGAGATATCGGCGACTTATAGCATCTACAACTGGAGCCCTCAAACCCACCCTATACGTCTAGGAAGACGGTCTGGTCACTTTTTTGCGACCCAACCAGACCCCTCAAACCGGCCCTGTATGCCCGGGTGTCTGGCACCCTCATACGCTGCCCATACGTGGGGCGGATATGGGGACGTCCGTACACGTCCGGACGTGTCCGCCATGTTGGACTGATGGGCGGGTCCCGCGCCAATACTCATCGGTCCGAAGAGTGCCTCCTCCTATTACGGTGAGGACACATGCATGTCGCAGCTCCGGCAGGCCGCCCGAGGGACCAAATACGGCTATTTAAGCCAGACGACGAGGCAACCCTAGCCCCGTCCCCATTTCCATTCCTCCCATTCGCGCCTTCTTTGCCCCTTCCTCTCCCTCTTCCACTTCCAATCTGAGCTTACCATCCGCCGTCGTCGTTCGGCTGACGGCATGGTCCACACCAAGGTGACATACTACAAGTTGATGACCCCGGAGTGCCAGGAGGATATCCAGGCAAAGATGCATGCCGCGGAGGAGCGCCGCGTCACGCGCATTATGGCTAGCCTGCTTCCGGAGCATGAGAGTTCGGACGAGGAGGTGTTGGAGCAGGAGGAGGTGGAGGTGCCGGAGGGGATGGAAGAAAGGCGGAGCAGGAGGAGCCGTCGTCAGACAAGGAGGAGGCACAGACGTGGAGCAAGCCAGATTCGACATGGAGGACCTGTTGGTGGAGTTCGAGCTCGCCCAAGCAGAGGAGGTGGCGGAGTAGCAGACCATCCTCGAATCCATCCAGTCCAAGGTGGAGGTGGCGTCAAACCGCCGCTTCATCCACGAGGTGGACATGAAGCATGAGCAGCTCTTCACAGACAAGGATGACGAGGAGGAAGCTCTGGTGTCTCGCTCGGCCGCCAATGACCATGAGGCAAGTGACTCGATGAGGAGGTCAGCAACATTTCCAATGAAGAGCAGTTAGTATGTTAGTTTGCTACTTTATTTTATGTGCGTAGATCAAATGGATGTTGCATGGTCTTGTATGAAAATGGGATTTGTAAATGGGAAATGTGGTTGCAATGTGTGAAAAATGAGGGGTGATTGGGACGCGATTGGACGTGTTCGCAAACGTTTGAGGGCTCACTTTTGCTAGGTTCGGGTAGCATCTACAACCGGACTTGGCAAATCCAACCACCTAACGTCCGCGGACGCGCCCGGGCGCGACCGCGGACGGCCCCTCATATTGGCTGCCAGGCAGCCACAATCATCAAATGCAAACCCTGAAATCCATGCAAATCTATGCATGTCCATCGTACACGTGAATATCACACGTAAATAAACATTTGTTGGTAGAGAAAAATACATAGTTCGAACATAAAATTTATTTGAAGTCACAATTCAAACATTAGCTCTTTGGTTTCCATTGTGGTCCACATATGTTCCACAAGATCTCAGAGTAGCTGTGCGTGCACCTGATGGTCTCGAAGATTCTGATGCATCTACAGAAAATTGATAATCCGCATCTTGTTGTTCTGGGACGTGGGCTTGTTCTCCAGGCTTGTCAAAATCATGGGTTTGGGCAACCCCATCACCCTCGTCCTTAACAATCATTTTGTGCAAAATGACACAACATGTCATCAACTTTCACAAAGTCTCTGATTCCCACATCATTGCAGCTCCACGAACAATCCCCCAATGAGCCTGGAGCACTCTGAATGCCCTCTCCACATCCTTCTTAGCTGCATCTTGCATTGCTGCAAAGTGGCTTTGTTTGTTGCCTTGAGGATCAGATATGGTCTTCATAAACGCCACCCACCGAGGATAGATACCATCGGCAAGGCAGTACCCCATGTTGTAGTCGTGATCATTGATAGTTTAGTTGCATTGCGGCGATTCCCCATTACAAAGTCTCCTGAACACGGGAGACACTGGAGCACATTGATCTCGTTGTGAGAACCAGGCATTCCAAAGAAAGCATTCCAACTCCACAAGTCATGTGATGCCACTACTTCCTGTATGATGGTGGCCTCTTTGGTGTGACCTTGGTACATCCAACCTTTGGGACAGTTCTTCCATTGTCATTGCATACAATCAATTGAACCGATCATACCTGGAAAACCTCTTGCCTCTCCAATAGCCAGCTACCTTTTTTTATCTCGCACATTTGGTTCTCTTAGATACTCTGCTCTAAACACCTCCACCGCTGTAAGATCGTGGATATCGCCTAGAGGGGGGGGTGAATAGGCGCTTTAAAATATTACGGTTTAGGATTGAACAAATGCGGAATAAACCTAGCGGTTAATTTGTCAAGCACAAAACCTACAACAACTAGGCTCACCTATGTGCACCAACAACTTATGCTAAGCAAGATATACAACTATGCGATAGCAAGATATATAACATGAAACACTATGGCTATCACAAAGTAAAGTGCATAAGTAAAGGGCTCGGGTAAGAGATAACTGAGGCACGCGGAGACGACGATGTATCCCGTAGTTCACACACTTGCGGATGCTAATCTCCGTTTGGAGCGGTGTGGAGGCACAATGCTCCCCAAGAAGCCACTAGGGCCACCGTAATCTCCCCACGCCCTCGCACAATGCAAGATGCCGTGATTCCACTAAGGGACCCTTGAGGGCGGTCACCGAACCCGTACAAATGGCAACCCTTGGGGGCGGTCACCGAACCCGTACAATTTGGCAACCCTTGGGGGCGGTCACCAGTACCCATCAAATTGCTCGGGGCAATCTCCACAACCAAATTGGAGACCCCGACGCTTGCCCGGAGCTTTACACCACAATGATTGAGCTCCGACAACACCAACCGTCTAGGGCACCAAGGCACCCAAGAGGAACAAGCTCTAGGGTGCCCAAACACCCAAGAGTAACAAGCTTCTCAACTTTCACTTCCACGTATCACCGTGGAGAACTCAAACCGATGCACCAAATGCAATGGCAAGGGCACACGGAGTGCCCAAGTCCTTCTCTCCCAAATCCCACCAAAGCAACTAATGCTAGGGAGGAAAATGGGAGGAAGAACGAAGAAGAGAACACAAAGAACTCCAAGATCTAGATCCAAGGGGTTCCCCTCACATAGAGGAGAAAGTGATTGGTGGAAACGTAGATCTAGATCTCCTCTCTCTTTTCCCTCAAGAACTAGCAAGAATCATTGGAGGGATTGAGAGATAGCAAGCTCGAAGAAGGTCAACAATGGAGGAAGAACACGAGCTCAATGGATGGGGACCATTGGGGAAGAAGACCCCCTTAAATAGCCCCCCCCCCAAATCCAACTGTTATGCCCACAAGTCGTGCACAAGCGGTACTACCGCTTGGGGGAGTGGTACTACCGCTTAGCACGGTCAAAACAGTCCAACGAGACAGAAAAACACGAACGGTAGTTCTGCCAGAGAGGTAGTACCGCTCGGGGGAGAGGTAGTACCGGTTGAGAGGTAGTACCGCTCGGGGGAGAGGTAGTACCGCTCGGGGGAGCAGTACTACCGCTTAGAGAGGTACTACCGCTCTCTACTACCGCTCTACTACCGCTCAAGCGGATTGGGTAACAGAAGCATAAAATAAGCGAAAGTGGAAGCGATATTGGACAGCGGAAGTACCGCCTAAGCGGTACTACCGCTAGGGGGAGAGGTACTACCGCTTGAGGGGTACTTGTAGGATCGAAAGTATGTCTAGAGGGGGGGTGATTAGACTACTTGACCAAATAAAACCTAACCTTTTCCCAATTTTAGTTGTGGGCTGATTTTAGCAATAGTACATGTCAAGCATCACCCTACACATGCAATTCTAAGAGTATAGCAGCGGAAAGTAGATAATTGCATATGTAAGTAAAGGAGGGGATCGGAGATTTCAAACGCAATGAAGACACGGTGGTTTTTGGCGTGGTTCCGATAGGTGGTGCTATCGTACGTCCACGTTGATGGAGACTTCAACCCACGAAGGGTAACGGCTGCGCGAGTCCATGGAGGGCTCCACCCACGAAGGGTCCACGAAGAAGCAACCTTGTCTATTCCACCATGGCTTACGTCCACGAAGGACTAGCCTCACTCGGGGTAGATCTTCACGAAGTAGGCGATCTCCTTGCCCTTACAAACTGCTTGGTTCAACTCCACATCATGTTGGAGGCTCCTAAGTGACACCTAACCAGTCTAGGAGACACCACTCTCCAAAAGGTAATAAACGGTGTGTTGTTGATGAACTCCTTGCTCTTGTGCTTCAAATGATAGTCTTCCGAGCACTCAAACAACTCCTCACAGATTTGGCTATGGTGGAAGAGGGATTTGAGTGGAAAGCAACTTGGGATAGGCTAGAAATCAAGTTTCAAATGGTAAGAATAGAATAGCTTGATCTCAACACATGAGTAGGTGGTTCTCTCTCAAAAAATGTGTGGTGGAAGTGTAGGCACGTTCTGATGGCTCTCCTTTTTGGAGAAGGAGGTGGTGGAGGGGTATATATAGCCTCCACACAAAATCCAACCGTTACACACTTTTGACCCAACTCGGTGGCACCGAAACAATCATCTCGGTAGCACCGAACTGTGTAAAAGATATGAACGTTAGGGATCTCGGTGGGACCGATACGAACAACTCGGATGGACCGAAGTGCAATGGCTAGGGCAAACCTCATCTCGGTGGCATCGATTGCATCAACTCGGTAGGACCGAAGTGAAGCAATAAGGCAACAGAGAGTTGGCAAGCCATCTCGGTGAGACCGATTTGCACAACTCGGTGAGACCGAAGTAAGTGCAAACAATTACAGAGAGTTGGCAAGTCCATCTCGGTGAGACCGAGATCCATTTCGGTGGATCCGATTTGTTAGGGTTTTGGCAGTGGCTAAGTCTTGGATGAACTCGGTGGGGCCGGATAGGAAATTTCGGTGGGGCCGAGTTAGAATGTAGGTTCTGGACATATTTGGGATTGAGAGAGTGGTTGAGGGTTTAGGAGTACTGTCACTAAGCACTTGAGCAAAAAGACCATTAAGCAACACCTCATCCCCTTTTAATAGTATTGGCTTTCCTATGGACCTAATGTGATCTCGGATCACTAAACCAAAAATGTAGAGTCTTGATCTTTTGCCAATCCTTGTCCTTAGCATTTTGAGGGGTCCACATCTCTAGTCCATGCCATGCCAATCATTGAACATCCTGAAATCTTAATCTTGAATGTACATTAGTTCAATGAGATATATGTTGTTATGAATTACCAAAACCACCAAGGGAGCAAATGTGCTTTCAATCTCCCCCTTTTTGGTAATTGATGACAACATATAGATCAAAGCTTCGACAAATGATTAAAAGAATGAAATACATCGTCGCTTTGAGAAGTATGTGATAAGCAAGAGCTCCCCCTAAATTTGTGCATTATTAAAGATTTGCGTTTGAATGCAAATGCACAATCGATTAGGCTTATGGGCCACTCTTCCATGTCACATACATCTTGGTGGAGCGCGCAAAATGATATGATTGGAATAGAAAGCACGCATCACCAACATAAGTGAGTGATCATATAAGATAATGAAGAAGATGAACATAGATCATCACAATAAGCATAATATGATCATCACATGAGGTAGCTCACAAGTATGAGCAACATATTACCTGTAGCAAGCACACACATAACAAAGTACCAACAAGCAAATAAGTAGCAAAAGAACTCTCGAGAGAAAAACCAACGACCAAAACACTCTCTCTCGAAGCCTATGATCTATATAAATTCTCCCCCTTTGGCAACAAGTACCAAAAAGATCGAACTGTATAGGACTAGTCGGCACTCTAAGCACGGTCCTCCGAAGCTCCTGAAGGCGATCTCCTGCTGGCAGCTCCGGTGTGCGTAGACGGCGTAGAACGAAGTGCATCCGCGAAGGCTTCTGCAGACGTTTGCTGGGCTGGTGGAGTGGAGATCGGTGGGGGCACTGTGGCAGTAGCAGCTGGTGCAGATACTGTGGTCCTCGGATCCACAACGGGTATCGCAGCAGACCTGGCTGCTCTGGGCACTATCTAAAATTGCTGTGTGGTTGGTCTGTCATCTCCACTGTCATCTGATGGGGCTGTCTTGACAGCATCAACGTCATTCTGCAGTTGCTCTACGGTAGTCTGAATCTCTATCACCTTCACATCAAGATCATGAAATTTGGTCTCAATAATCCGCTCAAAACTAGCCTGGGTCTGGGTGAGGTTGGCCAAACTTCGCTCAATCCTCAGAGTGGCTTCAAGCAGATATGCCATTTGATCCTTGGGTGTCTTGAGATTGGCGATAGGAGCATTTGGAGCTGATGCCTCCTGAGCTGCTTTTGCTTCCTTTGCTATGCGGATCTCCTCTTGGGCTTGTGCTGAACTGGGATGCGAAGGATCCATCACTATCACATTGTCCTCAAACTCTGGACGGAGTGGCAAGTGCTCTCGATCAAGAAGGTATGTGCTAGTTCCAACCTTGGAATTGATCAAAATTTGAATATGTGGGGCATATCCGCACGATCTCTTCTGATCTGCTGCAGTCCTCTTGATAGTTTCTACTATCAGGCTCATCACCTTGAACTTCTGAGATGTATCAAACAAATGCAGCAAATTGATGGAGTGGCCACGAATCATTTTGTCATCTCCTGACTTGGGTAGCAGAGTGTACCGCAGTATAGTGTTCGTTGTGGCTAATCCTGGGAGCAAATGCTTCACTGATCCAAGTTTGTGAGTCTCAAGGTCTTTCTGAGGAATTGCAGTGTACATGTTGGCCATGGAGTTGTGATCCATCTTGAGCTTGGCAAAGATATCAATGTCATCATCCTCTTCCTTGGGTGCTCCAAGAAGACTTGCCCACTCAGAGATGGTAGACTGGTATCTGATACCCTCAGTCATCCATATAATGCGGCCATCTGGATAGAAGTGTGCAATAGAGTAAACTGCATGACCATCTCATCATTCCACTTGGTCAACTTCTTACTGACAAAGTTATCAACTCCTGCAATCCTGAAGCTTTCATGGACATGGGGGAAGAAGTCCTCATTCTCATCAATGTATTCCCAATCCACCCATTTCATGCCACTGACTATGGGCTTCTTATCAAGCAACACTGTCTCATTTAAATCTTGTTGTTCACGAGTGTGAAAGCGATAGTCACATGCTGTCCTTCTCCTTATAGCATAAGGATCTGTCATTCTCCACTGACGCAGCCCTTTATCCTTCCTCAGCATCATGTTCTCTACGACTGGGTGTGCATTGTCATGGTCTGGTATCTTTGGCTTCAACTTTCTGAGCACTAGAGGCTCTTCATCAACATTTGACTCAGGCACTGGGGCCTTGTTCTTCTCTGCGGCTGAAATATTCCTTGTAGATCTCTTCGGTGCTGACACCTTTGGCTTGGCCTTGGGGGCAGCAGTCTTAATCGCATCTGACATAAGCTTTTGAGCTTTTGCAGGGGGTACAATGGCTGCTGGCTCTTCCTCCTCTTCCTCCTCATCAATCATCATGGAGGGTCTGCCAATCACACGGGCAATAGTTTTCCTTACTCTCTTCTTCTTGCCACCTGCAGCTGGTTCTGTGTCACGAGGCTCTTCAAGAGTGAATTGCATAGTCTGCTTAGGCACTTTCCTCACAGCTGTTTTATCTTTGGCAGTTGAAGGTTTGGTGCTGTACCCCTTAGCAAGCACAACTCTCTTTTTCTTGGATGCAGCTTCACTTGCAATAAAATCCTCATCTTCACTGTCTGAGGTTTTCTTCTTCCTTGTTCTGGTTGCAGCTTTTGGAAGATCTGGAGAGCTCCTCTCTCCCTCATAGAAACTTTTAGCTGGGCTTGACCCTTCACTCATTTCTGCATTCTGCTCTGACCTGTTCTGACTGTCACTACTGGGATCTGACATCTTGCTGAGCTGACCCTGTGAATAGATAGGTATGGGCAGAGTAGATGAGTCATCACAAAAAGCAGATAATTTTCGTAAAATTTGAGTTCAACTCTTAGTTTCAAGTTTTCATAGGATGCATATCGGATGGACCGAGTTGATCATCTCGGTGATACCGAAGCACACTACAGAAACCTTACACGCCACTTCGGTCAGACCGATATGGGGTTTGGTGGCTCCGAGATGCTAGGGTTTCACTGAGATTTACTTTCGGTCTCACCGATTCGTACAACTCGGTGGCACCGAGACGTACTAGTGCTATGGCTAGAGGCCAAATCGGTGGAACCGAAAACTTCGAATCGGTCGGTCCGAGATGCATTCTGTGGAAACTTAAACCTAAAAATTTCGCTCGAATCTAATCTACGGAGTTTGTAGTGTAACAGGAGTTCTCAATCCGTGGCATGAATTTAGGCAGTCCAATCGTGCATTGAATCGGAAAAGGGAAGCACGAATGGGATCGAATCTCACCCTAACTTGGTGGAGATCCTCTACGGTGGCAACGGCGGAGGAGACTCCCGTTGACGGCAGCGGAATCCGGCGGCGAGAGCTCGCTGGAGACGACGGCGAAGTCCAAAGACGAAGGGCGACGGCAGCAACGGGGAGCGAGAACGAGTGGGGTCGAGAAATTTCAACCGTTCGGTCCGCGCGACATATATACCCGTACGCTGTCGGTGGCGCCGAGTTGAACAACTCGGTGGCACCGATATGTGTAACTGCACGCAATATAGCACATCGGTGGCGCCGAAATGGTTCAATTCGGTAGCACCGAGATGGAAAACCTAGATCAATCTAAGTGATTTCGGTTGGACCGAGTTGGAGTGAATTGGTTCTGCCAAAATCATTTAGAAGGTTTTGAAGGTTCAGCCCTTTCAGATCGGTGGCTCCGAGTGCTCCTCACCCGGAGGGTCTGAAAATGACTTGTTCAATTTTTGTGATGCAGCAAGAATAGAATTTGAGACAAGAAAGCATAGATAGCTAGAGAAGGTACTTAGGCATTCTTGTACATCCACTTGGTCAGAAAAACCAAGACAAGCAAATCAACATGCTCACACAATAAGATAGCAAATGAAATATGTGTCAAACATGCACAACCAATTCTAGCATCTATCAAGCAATGGCGATGACTAGGTCATCTATATACGAGTATATTGACTTAGGAGCCAAATGAGAACATTTGATCATAGGTCATACTCATCGTTTAAGCACAAGTGGGGTTACCACTTTTACATAAAGCATTAATGTGTTCACACCATTAGAGTTGCTTTAGCTCAATTGCTTAGAGCAAAGCTCCCCCTAGATGTGACATCCCCCCCTAAGAGGGATGAACTAACCTTGGGTTTTGTCGATGATGACTTCATGTAGATGTTGAAGATGTGGATGCTCAATGTTGATGTAGACCATCAAGAGTTGGGAGCAATCCTTTGGAGTTTTGTGCTTTCAATACCTACATGGGTTAGTACCACACAAGGAACATACAAGGATATCCATAGACATAGAGTGAAATACACATATGATGATGTCCATGAATGCATTGAATACCTTGTCCCTTGCCTTACCAACAAGAGGGTTTGTGACTCCATGAACTAGTGCAAAATGTGGAAGTTGGTTGCACAAGTCCTTGCCATAAAGAATATGAGTGAAGTTTGTTGGCGGAGTCACCCTCGAGAACTCTCTAGTTCTTCTTCTTTTGGACCCACATCATCTTGATGGGAATCCTTGGAGTTGTAGTAGCACTTGATGAAGTAGAACTTGATGAAGTCTTGGGAACCCACTTGGCCATGGCTTGAGGAGCTTCTTCAAATGAATCAATCTCTTCTTGAAGCTTGTCCTTGCCTTGTAGCTTGTGGTCTTATGGTGGAAGATCTTCTTGAGCTTGTGTTCCCTTGAAGGAAGTAGGATCATACTTCTCTTGTTGAGGAACAAACTTCGTCTTGGGGTATTGATCTTCTTCCCACTCAACTCCATTGGCATTGAACTTTCGTTCAAAACCAACACCTTGGTTCTTCCGGTTCCTTCCTTGCTTGCGTACAATTTCCTCAAATTGCTTACTCCCGGCAAGACTCTTGTAGACACCTTTTTCTATAATTCCTTTCAATAGCATATTTTCTTGCTCAAGTGTAACTTGGCTAAGAGAATCATTAATGAAATTAATAGAACTACTAGAAGTAACAACATTGGATTTAGCATTGTTATTGTTACTACTAGAGGTAGAACCATTTTTACCTTTGTTGCTAGTTAGCTTAGATTTAACTTGTGGCATAAAGGTAGACAAGAGTAAACGTTTGGCAAGATATGAAGAACTCTTCTTTCGAAGATCGTCATTGATAGCTTTAAGAAACTCATGCTCTTGCTCTAAATTTAGCTTCTCGAAGCGTAGCTTCTCATGAGTTCTTAGAAGTTCTCTATGATCCTCTTGAGTTGTTTCATGAGCTAACTTAAGAGCATTTAGTTCTTTAGTTAGACGATCAATATCCTTCATAGCATTGTCACTCGTTTCCTCTTGACTATCATAATTACTAGCATTTTCCTTATAGCTCACGTTACTATCCTTGTCAACAAGTAAATCATCATCACCAAGCAAATCATCTTCATCACTATTGAAATCAAGATACTCGGGGTGTGATACCTTGGGGCCTTTTGCCATGAAGCATCTTCCAATTCCTTCATTTGGTGAGTCAAATAGATCATAGGAGTTGGATGACACAAGTGCAAGTCCGGCAACACCTTCATCTTGACTATAGTCGGAGTTGGAGTGATAACTTCTCTCGGAGTGGTTGTCGGAGTCGGAGCCGGAAACCCATTCACCAACATGAGCTTGATGTCTTCTTCTTGTGTAGCTCTTGGATGACCTGTCCTTCCTCTCCGAATCCTTGCTTCTTCGAGAGTGTCTTCGTTCATAACAATCATCTCTGCTCCTTCTCTCCTTATGAGGTGATTCGTCTCTTCTATGTCTTCCTCTTGGTGATTCGTCTCTTTTCTTGTAGGGAGCCGTACACTCATTGGAGTAGTGTCCGGGCTTTCCACAATTGTAGCAATTACGGTCACGACTTGATGATCTTCTCTCATAATGTCTTGAGCTACAACTTCTTTCTTTCCCTTTGTTCTTGTAGAATTTGTTGAACCTTTTCACCATTAGGCTAATCTCTTCATTGGATACTAGCTTGTCACTTGAAGTTGTTGGAGCATCGGTTGAGGCTTTGTAAGCACCACTTGATTTGTTGTGCATCTCCTCTTTGTCCTTGAGTGACATTTCATGAGCAACAATCCTTCCAATGACTTCCGTGGGCTTGAGATCTTTGTAATTTGGCATCATTTGGATCAATGTGCAGACGGTATCATATTTTCCATCCAAAGCTCTAAGTATCTTCTTGATGATGAATTTGTCGGTCATCTCTTCACTTCCTAAGCCGGCAATCTCATTTGTGATGAGAGCAAGCCTAGAGTACATCTCAGCGACTCCTTCACCATCCTTCATCTTGAACTTGTCAAGTTGACTTTGAAGCACATCCAACTTAGATTCCTTGACGGACTCGGTACCCTCATGCATATCAACCAAACTATCCCAAATTTCCTTTGCATTCTTGAGGCAGCTGATTTTGTTGAATTCTTCCGGACATAAACCGTTGAATAGAATATCACAAGCTTGAGCATTCTATTGCAACATCTTCAATTCTTCCGGGGTTGCATCACGATCTGGTTCCTTGCCATCCTCAAAGAAGTCACCTTGCAAGCCAACACGAACAACAGCCCAAACGGCGGGGTTATGACCAAGAATATGCATTTTCATCTTATGTTTCCAACTAGCAAAGTTTGTACCATCAAAATATGGACCTCTACGGTGATAGTTACCCTCACTAGACGCCATACTCTCCTAGGTTGTGAAACCAAGGCTATGATCACCAAAACAATGGAAATCAAGGCTTCCGGAGACCAAAGCTCTGATACCACTTGTAGGATCGAAAGTATGTCTAGAGAGGGGGTGATTAGACTACTTGACCAAATAAAACCAAACCTTTTCCCAATTTTAGTTGTGGGCAGATTTTAGCAATAGTACATGTCAAGCATCACCCTACACATGCAATTCTAAGAGTATAGCAGCAGAAAGTAGATAATTGCACATGTAAGTAAAGGAGGGGATCGAAGATTTCAAACGCAATGAAGACACGGTGGTTTTTGGCGTGGTTCCGATAGGTGGTGTTATCGTACGTCCACGTTGATGGAGACTTCAACCCACGAAGGGTAACGGCTGCGCGAGTCCACGGAGGGCTCCACCCACGAAGGGTCCACGAAGAAGCAACCTTGTCTATTCCACATGGCTTACGTCCACGAAGGACTAGCCTCACTCGGGGTAGATCTTCACGAAGTAGGCGATCTCCTTGCCCTTACAAACTGCTTGGTTCAACTCCACATCATGTTGGAGGCTCCCAAGTGACACCTAACCAATCTAGGAGACACCACTCTCCAAAAGGTAATAGACGGTGTGTTGTTGATGAACTCCTTGCTCTTGTGCTTCAAATGATAGTCTTCCCAGCACTCAAACAACTCCTCACAAATTTGGCAATGGTGGAAGAGGAATTTGAGTGGAAAGCAACTTGGGATAGGCTAGAAATCAAGTTTCAAATGGTAGGAATGGAATAGCTTGATGTCAACACATGAGTAGGTGGTTCTCTCTCAGAAAATGTGTGGTGGAAGTGTAGGCACGTTCTGATGGCTCTCCTTTTTGGAGAAGGAGGTGGTGGAGGGGTATATATAGCCTCCACACAAAATCCAACCGTTACACACTTTTGACCCAACTCGGTGGCACCGAAACAATCATCTCGGTAGCACCAAACTGTGTAAAAGATATGAACGTTAGGGATCTCGGTGGGACCGATACGAACACCTCAGATGGACCGAAGTGCAATGGCTAGGGCAAACCTCATCTCGGTGGCATCGATTGCATCAACTCGGTAGGACCGAAGTGAAGCAATAAGGCAACAGAGAGTTGGCAAGCCATCTCGGTGAGACCGATTTGTACAACTCGGTGAGACCGAAGTAAGCGCAAACGATTACAGAGAGTTGGCAAGGCCATCTCGGTGAGACCGAGATCCATTTCGGTGGATCCGATTTGTTAGGGTTTTGGCAGTGGCTAAGTCTTGGATGAACTCGGTGGGGCCGGATAGGAAATTTCGGTGGGGCCGAGTTAGAATGTAGGTTCTGGACATATTTGGGATTGAGAGAGTGGTTGAGGGTTTAGGAGTACTGTCACTAAGCACTTGAGGAAAAAGACCATTAAGAAACACCTCATCCCCTTTTAATAGTATTGGCTTTCCTATGGACTCAATGTGATCTTGGATCACTAAACCAAAAATGTAGAGTCTTGAACTTTTGCCAATCCTTGTCCTTAGCATTTTGAGGGGTCCACGTCTCTAGTCCATGCCATGCCAATCATTGAACATCCTGAAATCTTAATCTTGAAGGTACATTAGTTCAATGAGATATATGTTGTTCTGAATTACCAAAACCACCAAGGGAACAAATGTGCTTTCAGTACTACCGCTCTACTACCGCTCAAGCAAAACAGAAGGAGCAAGAAAACCAGAACTGCCATAACTTCTGCATATGAGCTCCAAATTGAGCAAACTCAAGCTTGTTGGATAGATGACGACGACTACTATCCAAAAAGCGAGTGGTTATAGTGAGAAGAGGCAGTAGAAAAATTCCAATGATATAGATATGTGGAACCTCTATGAATGAAGAACCGGCAAAAACTCCAACATCGAAAACATCATAGAAGATGCATATGAACTCCGTTTTCGATGAACTCGAGCTTGTCATGAGGATGACCATAAGCTCGAAAACTCACAAAGAGAAACACCAAATAAGAACCAAGAAAGATGATGCAAGGATGCAATGGTTTGAGCTCTCTACGAACAATACGATCAAGCTACTAACTTGAGAGCCCCCCTTTATAGTACGGCAATCGATCCTATAACCCGGTCTCCCAACTACCACCATGAGACCGGTTGTCGTGGTTTTGTCACGGCAGATGTCCTCGTAAAAGGACTTAGTGGTGAGGCCATCGCAACTAGGTGGTAGCTTGAACGGGGTTGGTCGGAATCGAGAGACGCGAGTTGACCCAGGTTCGGCCCCTCACGGTGGAGGTAAAAGCCTACATCCTGCTTGATTGCCATTGATGATGATGATCTCGATTACAGGGGTGCTGTTTTGCTACCTCTGTCTCGAGAGCTACTAGTTTGTCTGTCTACCTCGACTTGTCCCTCTAACTGCCCGGAACTCCCTTTATATATAGGTAAGTTCCTGGCTTACATGAGATTCTGGGTTATACCCATGATTGGAGTCCTACTATAAATCATCAGTGTCTTCCAAGTTAAAGGGTCTCCATCTTGTATTTTGACTCTTTCTTGACGGCAGGGTTAACTTCCTGGCACTGTAGCAGGCAGGGTTAACTTCCTGGCACTGTAGCAGGCCGGGTTAACTTCATGGCATTGTAGCAGGCCGGGTTAACTTCCTGGCACTGTAGCAGAACGGGTTAACTTCCTGGCACTGTAGCAGGCCGGGTTAACTTCCTGGCACTGTAGCTGATCGGGTTAACTTCCTGGCACTGTAGCAAGCCGGGTCACATCTTCAGGGCTCATCTTCAGGACTCATCTCCAAAAATGACTAAGTCTCAGGGCGGCTTAAGCCCAGAGATGACTTAAGTCTCAGGGCGGCTTAACGTCAGGGATGACTTAAGTCCAGGGATGACTTAATGTCAGAGATGACTTAAGTCCATGGCGACTTAACGTCATGAGCCGGGTCATATCGTGGAGTTATATCCCCGACATTTGCCCCCAGATTAGCTTGGATTTATTCATGCTAAGCTCCTGAATTTCTTCCATATCAATATGTTGATGTTGGTTCCATGCAGAAAAAATAACCCTGATGATATTTTTGAATTGTCTTCAAACTGTCTTGGGTTGATAAAAAGAAAAAAATCCGTCTGATGTTGTGCCAACTTTCAATGCTTCAGACTTTGATGAATAAAAAATCGGTATGATGTTGAGCTGGCTTGTCTGAATAGCTTGGAGGAGATAACCTGTAGCCCCCAAGTCTTAAGAGTAGAGCAAAGTGATAGCTTAAGACTTGCTGAAATATAAATATTGCAACTTTGGAGAAAAATCTGGGTTATCCGTGAGAAAAATCCGGGTTATCCGTCTGAGTCTTCAATCATGAACTGAGAATTTTGCACTTCACATGTGTAGCCCCCAAGGGCCGGCTCATCCATATATGATGGGCCGGGTCTTCAACTTGGACCTTTTGATCTATTTAAACAACTGACTGTTGTAGCCCCCAAGTGCCGGGTCATTTGCTTGCAATGACTTGGAACTTACATGTACTCCTTTGAAAAGAACAGCATATGATGTAGCCCCCAAGCTTCGGGTCACTATTAAGGCTTGTGTTCTTTGAATTTTTGACAGGAGCAATTGGTAGCCCCCAAGGGTCGGCTTATCATTATGTGATGGGCCGGGTCTTCAATGAGACTAGTAAAAATGACCATGCATTAACCCCCAAGTGCCGTGGTGCATGCTTGCAGTGACATGGGACTTTCATACTTGATGTAATGTTGATTTGAATAATGTAGCCCCCAAGGGGCGGGTCGTGTGCCTGCAGCGACTCGGGACTTTTTTCTTCCATTGTAGAATAAAATTGTATCCACTCTGTGATGCCTTTGCGATGAAAGAAATCCTTGGCCGTGGTTGCAGTGCAACCCGGCAAATATGTGAGAAAATCCATAAGTGTTGTAGTCTTCTACAAAGCACATGTTGAATAACCAAAAACCCGGTCAATTAAATGACCAAGTATTATATGTGACCCGGCTGGAATTGTACCCCGGGAAAATAGGAGAATTGATATCTCAATCATTTAATACTGGTTATGATAAACCATGATGAAGATCCAACCATTTTGGCTATTAAAGATTTGTTTGTTCCTGCAGAGTTACAATGTAACCCGGTTTGAAAACCGGCTCCTGCAACAGAAACAAATATGTTCATGCATATATGATGCATTGTATGATGATGCAATGTATTATGATGTATGTGTATGATAACAGAGTATAAAAAACGTCGGCTTTCGAGGCACGACAATTTAGACCGGCTTTCGAGGCTCGTGTCTTGCTTCAATGAAGCTGGCGTGATAGCCCATGGTTTATCCTCGCTCTCTGTAAGCCGGCTCTCACGTGACATAACCGATGTTTTAACCAAGACAAGTTCAGGGTCATAAAGATGATTGACTTGTCAAGAGTACACCGGGTCACCTAAGCGGAGTAGCATCAAGCAAACAGGCAGGTTTAACCATGATAATGTGGCGTTATTTGCCAGGTCAAGAGGGTGAGATAGCTAAACTCGGTGAGTTGGAAGCCCCCAAGTGACCAATCATCAAGATTAAACAGGATACCCATGTTTAGACTGTGCATCATGGCGACTAGTCTTCTGTGGTAACCTGACTTTTTTGCCAATAAGGCAGGATACCCATGTTTGAACAGCGCATCATGGCGACTAGTCCTCTTCGGCAACCTTTATTCTTTCGCCAATACGGCAGCAGCCCCCAGATCCAGGTTGTCTCCCTTGCAATAATCTGGGGTTCTTGTATTTGTTGAAACCGGCTGAGTCTGCTGAATCATGTCTGTGTAGCCCCCGAGTCTTAAGTTGACTCAAGGAGTTGGCTTGAGAGTCTTCATACGTTGCCGTAACATAAACCGGCATATAGTGGATAGCTGATAGCTGAAATTTATTGAAGCCAGAAGTGTGTGGCGAGTTGATGAGCTTCGCGACGCTTGTTGTATGTCCTTAGCGTTGATAACGCGATGTGAATCCGCGGAAGGTTGAAGTCGACCGTGGCGGGTCATAGATGACCCCATATAAGTCGTGTCAGTAATCCGGCCGATGGTTTGTCCCGGCTGCTTATTGAAGTTAACCAAACCGCAGCGGCGGCAACTTGTGCGCCTGTCCAGTGAGCCATCCGGTGCAGGCGGAGGCTGATAATATGTTTTTATTTGCTTCAGAGTTGTTGGAGTAGACCGGGCCACGGGGGCGGTGGCGTCCGTTTGAGCAGTTCGTGCAGACGGGTGCGGATCCGGTGTGTTGATGTAGACATGGGAGTCGGCCGGTAACCCGGCGCGGACACGGGAGTCGTGCATGACGTTGTAAGCGCGAACGGGCGAGTCGGCCGCTGGCGCGGACAGATGAATCGGCCGCGGCGAGAGCGGATGAGTCTGCCGCGTGTTGATGTAGACCGAACCGCATAGGCGGCGGCTTGCACACACGTTCATTGAGCAGTACGACACGGTCGGTCGCTGGCGCATGATAATGTTAGCGCGAGCGTCATATCCGTGGCACGACGATCGCTCTTGCAGTGATCAATTGTCCTGCATAAAAAATATCACAAGCCAGAGTAATTGTTCTCGAAAGAGTAAAAATGTATCAATAAAAATCGACTGGATAGATTTCACCTGACATATTTTGTTGGAAACTATCAGCCGCGGGGTTGATTATGACTGCGGCGGAATTGAAGTCAACCGCGGGCGAGTTGGAGATACTCATAATAATTGGCATGTGTACTCTGATAAATTTTGAGCTGACCACACCCTTTTTTTTTACCAGTCAACCCTCTGTTTATTTTTCTTTTTCAACCCTCCAGCCGGCTCCCCACTTCCCCTTTCTTCAATCGGCAGGAGAGAAAACAGGGGCGCAGCCGGAGGCGGCGGCTCGAGGCGACTGCTGGTGAGGGGGCCCGCGGCGAGGCGGGTCACGGCGGCGGCGGCTCGGGAGAAGCGGCTGAAGAAGGCTCCGGCGAGACGGCGCGGGGGCGGCTCAGGAGATGCTCAGGCGGCGCTCGACGAGGTGGAGGCGGCCGTAGCCAGCGAGGCGTGGCGGCCCGAGGCGGAGGGGCTCGGGTGTGAGACCGCACGGAGGGCGGGCGGCGGGTGGAGCTTGCTGCGGGGGCGGCCGTGTGCGCAGGAGGCGCATCAGTCCAGCGGAAGAGGCAGCAGTGAGCTGGCGCGCGGGCATGGCAGCAGCGGGACGAGCGCGCGAAAGGAGCGGGGCCGGCTAATGGGGCGCGGGCGCACGAGAGGAGCGGTGCCGCGACGACGGTGGTGGGCCGCAGCGGCGGAAGTGGAGGCCGTGGCGACGGCGGAGGCAGCGGCTTGGTGCGACGGCGAGTGAGGCCGCGGAGGTGGCAGCTCACGGCGGCGCGTGGCTGAGGCGGCAGGAGCAGCGGCTCAAGGCCACCCACAACGGCAGAGGTGGGCCACGCGGGCCGCTTGGAAGCGGCCAAGCCATGGCGGATGCGGAAGCGCAGCGGCGGACGCCGCGGTTGCGACGGCGGCTCAGAGAAAGGCCGAGCGGGGGCGGCTGACGGCGGCTCGCAACAGAGGCGGAGGCGGCGCGAAACGGTGGCTCGAGGCCACGGAGGTGAGGTTGCGCGGGGGCGGCTGACGGCGGAGGCGACTTGGTGAAGCGGTCGGAACCAGCTTGGCAGAGGAGGCGGCGGCTCGAGACCGGCTGTGTGTTGACCGGCGGAGCTGACGCGAGGCCGGGCTTGGAGGCAGCGGCTGGGACAGGCGCGGAGGCAGCGCGGCGAGGCAAGCGCCATGGACGCGAGGCGAGGCGAAGGCGGGTCACGGCGGCGGCGGCTCTGCGGAGCTGCGGCTGAAGGGTCCGGCGAGGCGGCGCCGCGGCTCATGTCAGAGGAGTAGAGGCCGGTTCGCGGCCAGGCCATAGGCAAGGCGGGCGGAACCGGCAGGGCCGGGCCGCGGGTGCGTGAGGCCGAAGCGGTGCCGGGGGCGCGTCAGCCCTGGTCGAGCTCGGAGGAGGAACCTGGGCGGGGCGAGTTGCCAGAGGAGGCGAGGCGGCTTGGCGACGCCGGTTTGAGGCCGCGACGGCGGAACGGCGCGCCTGCCACGGCAGAAACACGGCAGCGGAGGCGGCTCCAGGTGCGGACGACAGAGGCGGGTCGATGAGGCGCCGGCGGGTCGACGTAGTGGAGGAGGTGGCCGTGGCGACGGCGGATCGACGAGGATTGACTCGGGACTTGTTTCTGTGTTTGACCCGGTCTTCATGTCGCAATCGGAATTAACCCCAGGTTGTGTGCGTATTCGAGCAGTAGATGAATTCGGCGGATCCCTCATCTTCTGCTGTTCTCTTGTAAATCATGGATTGGACAGTGCCCACTTATTTGTGTTTCATCTGTTGACTGTAGCATAGGACGATTGTCTCCGGGTTGGTATGGCGAGTCGGCGGCTGTTGTTGATTCTTTTGGGATTTTGAGATTGATCGGTGCGATGAAGTTCATCTGATGTACTCAGCCGCCGACGAAGTTACTCTTTGAAAACTTTTTTAATCTCGACTGAGGAACTTGGAGTTGATGTAGATCTTTCCGAGCCGGCTCTTCTTCATCCGGTCAGTCACAAACTTCTCGATCCCTAGGAGAGATCCCTTCAAGAACACAAACACCACCGTGCCTAGCCCCACGGTGGGCGCCAACTGTCGTGGTTTTGTCACAGCAGATGTTCTCGTAAAAGGACTTAGTGGTGAGGCCATCGCAACTAGGTGGTAGCTTGAACGGGGTTGGTCGGAATCGAGAGACGCGAGTTTACCCAGGTTCGGCCCCTCACGGTGGAGGTAAAAGCCTACATCCTGCTTGATTGCCATTGATGATGATGATCTCGATTACAAGGGTGCTGTTTTGCTACCTCTGTCTCGAGAGCTACTAGTTTGTCTGTCTACCTCGACTTGTCCCTCTAACTGCCCGGAACTCCCTTTATATATAGGTGAGTCCCTGGCTTACATGAGATTCCGGGTTATACCCGTGATTGGAGTCCTACTCTAAATCATCCGTGTCTTCCAAGTTAAAGGGTCTCCATCTTGTATTTTGACTCTTTCTTGATGGAACCCCGCCCGGGCACTGTAGCAGGCCGGGTTAACTTCCTGGCACTGTAGCAGGCCGGGGTAACTCCCTGGCACTGTAGCAGGTCGGGCTAACTTCCTGGCACTGTAGCAGGCCGGGTTAACTTCCTGACACTGTAGCAGGCCGGGTCACATCTTCAGAGCTCATCTTCAGGACTCATCTCCAGAAATGACTAAGTCTTAGGGCAGCTTAAGCCCAGAGATGACTTAAGTCTTAGGGCGGCTTAACGTCAGGGATGACTTAAGTCCAGGGATGACTTAACGTCAGAGATGACTTAAGTCCATGGCGACTTAACGTCACGAGCCGGGTCATATCGTGGAGTTATATCCCCGACACCGGTAAAATAGAAAACCTATCAAGGGCAAACCTTTGCCTTGCACAAAGTCCACTTGAGCTAGATGATGACGATCTTGACTTCCTCAAGTTGGACCACCTTTCTTGATTGCGTTGGCTCGATGAAGACTAGTAGATTGCTCCCCCATACTCCACTATGGGTGAGCCACTCTTCGGCACATCTTCACAAGTCCATTGTCACCACAATGGACGGCAAGCTTCAAGCATGATCTCTTCGTGATGCTCCACTTGAACTTGCACACTGCAAACTTGATGATAATCACCACTTGATGTCATCCTCCATGGGTTGAATGAGATCTTCCTCTTGACGCAAGCCCATGGAAACATACCTAACCCCACATAGAACTCTTACGTAGACAATTGGTTAGTACACAAAGCGTAATGGACGATGCTTACCATACCATGG
Organism: Elymus sibiricus; assembly: GCA_039707655.1. Classification (NCBI taxonomy): domain Eukaryota; kingdom Viridiplantae; phylum Streptophyta; class Magnoliopsida; order Poales; family Poaceae; genus Elymus; species Elymus sibiricus. Next base: position 368,934,134 of record CM077668.1, read on the forward strand.
GATCACTTGATCCCTCTCGGTACATCTTCTACGCTTTGTGTGTTGATCAACTTGATTCACTCGTTGTACTTATTCTTGATCAAGCTTGTATCTTTCCAACTCTCTTCATTAAGATGATGTCTTGAAGGTAAACATGAATGTCCACACAATCTTCTTCTTCAAGACATGCTTGCAATAGGCTCATCTCTTACATGACCAATCTTTGGATAACTCCATGAATAATCACTCATTGTACTTATTATTGATCAACCTTGTATCTTTCCAACTCTCTTCATTAAGATGATGTCTTGAAGCTAAACATGAATGATCACACAATCTTATTCTTCAAGACATGTTTGCAATAGGCTCAACTCTCACATGACCAATCTTTGGATCAATCCTTGAATAGCACCTTGGTCAACACATATTCTTCTTCTAATAATCTTGAAACCAACAAATGGTCTTCAAGCAATGCCTATGGACAATCCCTTCAAATATAACTCAAGGCAACCATTTGTCCATAGAGATTGTCATCAATTACCAAAACCAAACATGGGGGCAGCACATGTTCTTTCAATCTCCCCCATTTTGGTAATTGATGACAATCACTTTCAAGAGAGTTTATATAAGGAATTAAGCATCACCATGCAAAGCAACAACTAACAATGCAAGAGCATGAGATGCAAATGCTTAGGAACAAAACCAAAGCATGAAACGAACAAGCAACTCACTTCTCCTATAAACTCTCTAAACTTCTCCCCCATTGGCATCGATTGCCAAAATGGGCTCCAAGCTTAGAAGGCCAATATAATATGTGTTCCTCCATAAGGTGTGTATTTATCCAAATATGAGTGGAATACAATACACATATCCAAAGATACTCAAAAGTAGGAAGACAAACTATATTGAGGATCCAAAGATTGCAAAAGGATGATATGGCAAAAAGACATACCAAGAGAGAAGCAAGCAATCTAAAGATACCAAATGAACCAATCAATCAAATGATCCGACGAGCCACACGAATAAAAGATATTATGATATGAGCATTGGAGTGTTCTAAAGAACATAGAGAAGCTCCCCATGATTTGTGCATTATTTAGTTTTGTATTTGGATACAACGTGCACAAAATAGGATCATCACTCCCCCAAAATCAATAGAAACTCGCAACAAGTGCAAGTGAGCATATAGGAAACTAAGCCTAGCACTTGCAATAAACACATGGTTGAGCAATATGAAAGAGAGGCAACTTAGGAATAGGCTCAACCAAAAAGATGTGTGTGAGTCATGGCAAAGCACTTGAGAAGACTAATATAAGGATGAGCATTAAGCATCAACATAGTCTTGAATAAATGAGATACAAGGTGCAAGACACGTCCTTCCCACACACACACAACTAGCAAATGGGTTCACAAGCTCACTAAAGAGCAAAATAACAACAAAGCTTGTGACAACCCATGGCGAAGATAGAGAATGATAGCTTTGTCAAGAGGAGGGATACCAATTGACATGGCGAAAGCCTCATCAAGACAAGCATGAGGAAAAAAATCTTCACCACAAATGAGTGCATCAAGATGCAACGAAATAAGACCCACACTCAAGGCAAACGATTTCACGGAGCCACCAAAGAAATAATACAAGAAAGACAAGGTGGTCGTGAAAGAAAGGATATCATCTAGAGATGTAATTTCTCTCAAGTGTATAAGGTTCTAGGTAGATGAAAATCATGATGATATCAATCCACAAAGAAGGATATACACACGAAATAGTTACAATACGAAGGAACAAGATATCCAAAAGGAAGTCATAAATATACCAATAAGATCTTTGCTTGAAAGCATAGCACATGGCTTAATATTGTCTTATTGTATATCAATGAACTCCAACTACACAAACATCAAAGACATCACAACTCGTACCAAGATATCATTGTTGGGATGCTTTGAGAAAAGAAGCAAGTATCACAAGAACGAATCAAGAAATTCATGCCATGATGCAACCTACACAAGGTTGAATGCAAGAAATGTATGCATGAAGTTGATACTTGTTACCGAGATAGCATTGGAATGATGTAGTAGATACCAATTGAATGTAGTAGATTGTAGTTCATTGATCATCCTAGCTTGACTCCAATAAGCACATGGTGACAACACCATCCTTGTGAGTGAGCCGAGCATCCAATGCATCTCCAATTATTCCTAGAACAACACCATAAACAAAATGGTACCCAAACTCATTGGGACCAAAGAGTTAGAAACACCAATACATAGGACAAACTCCACAAAAATATGTGCACATAGAAATGAAATTGAATTTCATGCACATCTCATCCAATTTGAGACTTGGTGGAGTTTCCTCTATATATTGGGTCAATGAAAGAAAGCATGCCAAAGAAAATACATGAAGTAAATATGCATGCTCAAGACTTTCAAGAACCGATACTAATTGAAAAAGAAATACCAAGTGAAAATAGGATACCAAAAGGAGAAATCATCACTTGGAAGATATCAATTAAAAGATACATCAAGGAATGAGATATCCATTGATACACGCAAAAATGAAAGATATCGAACTCCCAAGAGAGAGGATGGTTCCAAACAAACCAAGCCCTCTACAAAGTTTCATGATGGCACAAAGTACCAAAAAGAAATGGCTTGCCTTCCACCAACACACACTTGATAAGGATCACAAGATGAGTGTTCTAAATAAAATATGATAGCTCCCCCAAGCATTGTGCATTATAGAGAATTTGCATTTGAATACAAAATGCACAAGATGGGATCACCACTTTCACTATATCTAGAAAGACACTAGACAAGATCAAGAAATTAACAAGATCCACAAGTGGTATGGAAGACAATGGGAGTTGACACAATCCTTGGCAAGTAATAAGGCAATTAAGCACAAGCCAACGTGAAGATGATTCAACAATTTCTACCACATACAAGAATACCAATTGTCAAGAGACAAGAAGTATTCGGAAATAATTCCCGGTGGTAAATAGCAAAGATATCCAACATCATCTTCACACCAAACACATAAGCAAATTGCAACTTGTAGAGCTAACATGCCACCTAGAAACAAGTTAATTTACAATATCAACTCTAAGTGGCAATACCTCAAATGTACACATTTTCTAGGCTTGTAATATACACATAGCATACTCCCCCATAATGTGATACCAATGACAACTTAACAAGAGGAAAATAAGATCCAACAAGAGATAATTAATGGATTATTTAGAATTTGAATTTCTCATGAGAAGACATACCACATAGAGACTAGATAAACTTGTAATATCAATACTAGGTGGTATTCCTCATGTACACACATTTATAGGATCGTGATGTGCACAAAGCACATCACTCCCCAAAAATGGGATGTTCCATTAATCTCTCACAAGAGCCAACTAAGATACAAACAAGATGCAAAAAGGCTCAACACAAGACACACACGTACATGATGTGCAAACCAACCTACACATACTTGATTTCTCAAGAAAAGCAAATTGGAAGCACAACATATACCCACACATGCAAGGTACAAAACCAAAACATGCAAAGGGGCAAGTAACTTTCAATGTAAGCAAATTAAGTACAAGTTACCGCAAGGAGGCACATTGGATATGAGATAGACACATGATAATCCAAATGACTTGGCATGAGAAAATATAATAATGAAGATCCCTTAATTCTTCATGAGGTAGCCAACTCTCCAATGTCCTCCAACAACACCTATTGATCAAGTTTGAGCTTGTTGGTCAACAACCAAGTTGGGTCCTAAGAGGTTAGTCACAATAGGCTTGGCTACCCAAATGGTTCTTTTCTTGACACCACTGTGAGTACCAACAAACTTGGCAAACACATTGCCAACCTTATCCTTCCCAAGAGAATAGATATCATCAATTAGAATAGGGTTGGATAAGGTACCATTCGTGCATGAAGAAGCGACGTGACCTTTCTCACGACATAAGTAGCAACATCTACTCTTTTCTTTCTTCTTAGATGACTTCTCAACTCGAAGATCATTAACTTGAGTCTTCTTGGGAAGTGGTCGTTCTTGAACTTGAGTTTGGACTTGAGGCCTCTTCCCTTGTTGCTTGTCACTAATGGGCTTCTTCTTCAATGGGCAAGATCTAACATGATGCCCTTCAATTTTGCACTTGAAGCAAATAATCTTGGCCGAATTCTTGACTTGATCTTGGCCCTTCTTCTTGTTGATCTTGGACTTTTTCTTCTTATTTGAGTTGAATCCAAGTCCACCTTTGTCGTTGGGGGATTTTTGCACACTCAAGATATTGTTGAGTGTGGACTTCCCTTCATGACACTTTTGCAGGTATTTCTTCAATGAAGTGACTTGGGCCTTGAGCTCTTTGATTTCCTCTACATGGTTAGTATCAACACAAGTACTAGCGGAAGTATAAGCATCATTGTTAGAGCAACAAGGCAAGGAAAGTAATTCATCAGAAGATGTAGCAACATTATGAGTAGAAGAATTACAAGGACTAGCACATGGCACAATAACATATTGACTTGAATTAGTGCTAGTATCCACATGAGGCTCACTAGATGTTACCTTAGTAATCATAGCCTCATGAGCTATCTTTAGCACATTATGGGATACTAGAAGATCATCATGAGAGCTTGTGAGATTTACATGACTTTCTTCCAATTTCACATAATTGCTAGATAGCAACTCAAGTTGAGCCTTTAGCTCAACATTCTCCTTTAAAATGGATGCTCCACAAGAAATAGAGTTAGTAGCACAAGCATCATCATTAACAACAAGAGGAGAAGGCAACTTGGCAAGCTCTTTTGAATAAGAAGCTTTAAGTTGAGCATGAGACTCGGTGAGTTCGATGAGCTCACTCTTAATGGCCCTTGAGCCATTTTCGAGGTGCTCAAAGTCCTCAAGGAGTTTAGTATGTGCAACTTCAAGCTTAGCATTTTTAGTTTTGAAATCATTGGCCACCTCAAGGGCTCTATCACGGGATTCCTTTACTTTAGATAATTCTAAAGCAAAAGTCTCCTCAAGAGATTCCTTGGTGGTTTGTTCAAGTTCAAGAGCTTGAGATAGCTCCGCAATCTCATTAGCGTAATCATGCTCATGACCTTCCATTTTCTCAATGGTGGCCTCATGCTCCTCAAGATGACACTACTAGGAAAAGGGCTGCTAGTGGCGCACCTGTTTTCGCTACTAATGGCGCACTACAGGTGCGCCACTAGCACCACGCCATTAGAATTTTTTTACTAATGGCGCACCACTGGTGCGCCATTAGTATCTGGTATACTAATGGCGCACCATGCAGTGCGCCATTAGTATAGCCCACGGTGCGCCATGAGTATGCCTCCCAGGGGCCATATTTACCCATGTGCTTTGGCATACTAATGGCGCACTGGTGGATGATGCGCCATTAGTGTGCTCTGGCTTACTAATGGCGCACTATGTGGTGGTGCGCCACTAGTATGAATATTAGGGATTATTTTTTTTTCGTTTCTGATATTTTCACAGGTTACAAAATATATTATTTGACAGAATATAGCTAGCACCACATAGCAACAGCAGATTCATCGAATACAATAGAAGATTAGTGTCCGAATACAATTCATCATATTAGTCTCCGAATTTAAAATACCGAACAAAGTTAGAACATTACAAGTCTCGAAACCGCGAGTAGCGAGTTTGTCTTCACATTACAAGTCGATATCGATCATCTAAACTACCATCACATAGAAGAGAGCTGCGGTCATCACGATGAGCATAATCGCGATGAAACTGGTCTTCATCCGGTTCCTCCAACACTCCCTCCTCTCTCCCGCTAGATAGCGCGCGTATCTAGATTCCGCCTCCGCCCTAGTGGTGTACCCTTTGTAACTGTTACCGCTAAAACGGTGAACCTGTGTCCGACACTCCTCCCAGTCGTCGTAGACTCCGGGAACCCTACCCTTGTACACGACATACGACGACATCTCTATGCACTAGCCAAACAAAACGTTAGTACCAATTCAGGCTCTTCGGTTGCCTCTTCGGTTGGCTGCCATCTGTGCGTGCGCTGCCATCATCAGTGGTGGCATCCTCGGCGGCACCATCAGTGGTGGCATCCTCGGCGGCACCATCAGTGGTGTCATCCCCGACGCCACTAGGGGTTGTGTAGTCAGGATCGGTGTCTTCCGCGGCGTCCTCATAGCGGTGAGGTTGTTCCTCCATCTCCTGGGACAGCTCCCAGAATTGCTTGCCGCCCGAACCACCGACCTCATCGTTGTGGGCCATGTTTCGCTCTAAATAGGAAAAAAGTTTGGTCAAAAAGTTGGTTATTGTCAAGGAACAAGATCATGGTCTCATCATTTAGGGTTTGTCGACACCGAGGCATCCTAAAAGCTAAGCTTTTATCATTTAGGGTTTGTCGACGCCGAGGCACCCTAAAAGCCTAAGCTTTCATCATTTAGGTTCTTATCGACACCGAGGCACCCTAAAAGCTACTTAATTAAGTACTAAGATACCCCGGCCCATGCATTAGTAGCAAGTACCCCATATGTCCGATTTTTAGCAAAGTCATGCTAAAATTCACGGAAAATTTCAGCATGACCTTTGCTGAAAATAGGACATATGGAGTACCCGAATTTGCCGGAACGGAAGTTAATCGACATTCCGGCAAACTCAAGGGCCTCTCGGGGTACCTGCAAAATCATCACGACACGATGGTCGGAGACAAAACCCAGCAAACTAGCACCACAATGTGCCTCTACTTTCATATGGATGAAAAGGCCACAGACCATATAGTCAAACAACCACAGACCACAATGTGCCTCTACTCAAACAACCACCTAGCCTATTGTCACTTTCCGTCTCTTCTTTGCATATCTTGCAAAAGACCTTAGTATGATATGAATCCCAATTTGGTTTGTCCATCTATTTATTATTACACAAAAAAAAAGATATTATCTCCATCATCAATTTCATCTATATAAATTGCACTTGCAAAAACTGAATTTTTGCACTTGCACAGATTAAAGCTTCAGCCTTTTTAGTTAAACAGATATCAATTGTTCAGTTTTTCTATGGCCTATTGTAAACATATATGTGTGTATTTTCTGCTCATAGAATCAAACATATGTGCTTTTTTTTTCTACTCATAGAATCAAACCTATATGCTAGTATTTTCTGCTGATAGAATCACACACACAGGTATGTATTTTCTGCTCATACAAATATAAAATCCAGCTCAATTTCTTACAAATATTGCACCATGTCAAGCATGGAATCAATAAACAGAAGCAACGGATCAATGTCAAGCATATGGCAGCAATCAAGGCATCATTTCAATCAATTGAGACATCCATCTCATACACAGATCATGCACATGAATATTTAGAGAAGAACAGGGGGCTACCTCAGTGGGCTAGAGCGTCCAGATCCTCCTTGCTGGGAGAAGGCCGGGAGGGGAAGAAACGAAGTGGCGAGGGGGATGTGCTCGCTGGTCCCGGTCGCCGAAGGAGGGCTCAACCCTCGTTGACGGAAGAGAAGCCGGCGGCTGGAGGGGAGAGGTCCGTGGCCGCTGGTCGCAGCCCACGGACGAGGCGGCGGAGGTGCTTGGGGTCGCAGGGACGAGGTGAGGGCGGGCCGGCGCCGGCGTTCGCGGTCACCGGCGGCGGACGAGGCGAGGATGGACTGGCGGCGGAAACCCTAGCGCCGCCCTCGCTGCTCCATCTCCTGTGTGCGAGGCTAGGTGGTTGTTTGAGTTCGAAAGGGGGCGCGGGGGCGCGGGGGCGGCGGCGCACGTAGGGGCGGCGGCGTCGTGGGTCGGGGCAGCGCGCGGGGGGGGGGGGGGAGTGGATCTGGCGAGAGGGAGGGATGAAGGGGTCGGGCGAGGTAGAGCTAGGGGGAAGCTTACTAATGGCGCACCCCCGAGCGGTGCGCCATTAGAAATCTTTTTTTTTTGATAGCAATGGCGCACCCCTTAGAGGTGCGCCATTAGAAAGCTTTTTTTTAGATAGCAATGGCGCACTACCCGAGCGGTGCGCCATTAGTATGTTTTTTTATTATTATTTTTTGTTGCTATTTTTTAATATTTTTTTATAAAAACAGTAATAATTTTTTATAAAAACAGTAATAATTTTTTTATCGTCGTCGTCATGTTCCATCTTCGGGTCGCCGTACTTGTCGAAGTCTTGCTCATTGGCGACTCCGTCCATTCCGATGATCTTCCTTTTGCCTCTCCTCACGACAACACGACTGGGCTTTGACGGGTCGGTAATGAAGAAGCATTGGTCCACTTGGGAAGCCAGTACCCATGGCTCATTTTTCGCGGTGACGTTTGCGCCCGCGGTCTTGGATTTGGCTTCGGGTATAACCATGGTGGTGAAATACCGGTCTTCTTTTAGGACGCTCTTGGCCCATCTGACACGGAACATCGGGACCTTCTCTCCAGCGTAGCTCAGCTCCCAGATCTCCTCGATCCTTCCGTAGTATCTGTCCTTGTCCTTGTCCTCTGTTGGCCTCGGTCATTGTACGTCTTCTCAATAAAGGTTTTGTGCTCTACCACCCAAGGATCGACCACGTCTATGTGTTCTCGTCGAAGCATGCGTCGGTCATTTTGTGTTTTACCTTCATCTCCAGAGCCATGAGCGTTACTTTCAGGCGGGTATCCTCGGGCCTGCATCCTTCATACAATGGAGTAACCGCGTCTATCTCCAGTTGATCCAGCTTGGCTTTCTCTCGGGCGGCAGCTCTTGCGTTATCCGTCTGCTTGAGAAGCAGCTCTTGAATATGAGGGTCCTGCACCCAGCCTCCATCGTCGTCTTCTCCGGCATCTTCATCTTCATGATCATGCCCTTCGTCTTGATCTTCCTCATCATCATGTCCGGCATCTTCTACATGATGACTGTGTACAGCATCACCGTCGTGATCATGTCCTGGAGATTCTTCGTCTTCTCGACTGCCCTCGCCGCGGTGGTTGTCTTGCTGCCCTTCCTCATTTCTTGCCCGGCCCCCATGGACGACTTCATAGTCATCTTCATCACCTTGCCACCAATAGCCATCCATGAAACCACGCAAGAGCAGGTGGTCCCGCACCTGCCCGGAATCCGGGTCCGCAATAAGGCTCTTCAGCTTGCATCTTCGACACGGACATCTTATCTCCGTCTCGTTCTTTTGAAGCATCTCGGCCTTCGCGGAGCTCAAAAACCTATTCACGATGCCTTCGGTCATCGTGCGGACCATGGTCGCCTGCGGGGTAGAGCAAAACGATATTTAAGAACCAAGAAAAAATTTGACATGACTTTCCCTAAAAATAGGACCAAAAAGAATGCATAGTGCCAAAATTCTCGCCGAAACGGAAATGAATCAACATTCCGGCAAAATATTGGCAACTATCGCATTTCAAATACCGGTACCTGCAAACACAAACATATATGCAACACCACAAACATATGCAACACCACAAACATACATAGATCTAGCAAGGCCATAAAAAGTGCATGTGCACGTTGTTGGAGTGAGGGAGAGAAAAAAAGTAGATCTACAACATAAAGATAGCTTTCCCCTTACTTACCTATCAAAAAAAGGTAATTTAACCACCTAATTTTGATGAATCTATGGTGCAAATGAGGTGAGGAGGAGGAGGCAGCCGACACAATCTTGGAGGAGGAGGTGGAGAGAATGAAGTGGGGAAAGTGAGTGTGTAGGTGTGGCTGTCCAAAATATCTAGCTGGTCCCAGGTTACTAATGGCGCACCACCCATATATGCGCCATTAGTAACCCTGGTTACTAATGGCGCACCATCTTGAGGTGCGCCATTAGTAGTTTTGCAAAAAAAAAAAATATATAGTAGTGGCGCACTGTGTTGGAGGTGCGCCATTACTAGTTAAACTAGTAATGGCGCACTCTTCCCTGGTGCGCCATTAGTATTTTTGGAAAAATGAAAAAAAAACATTTGTCACTAATGGCGCACCGTGGGACTGGTGCGCCATTAGTGTCTACCACACTAATGGCGCACCAACTCATGGTGCGCCATTACTATATAGTAGTGGCGCACCACATGTCTGGTGCGCCATTAGTAGCCATATCATCTATAGCCCTTTTCCTAGTAGTGTGAGATTCCAACTTCTCAATGTATTTCTTGCCCTCAATGGCAATAGACATAATTTCCATGAAGTTGGAACGAGCAATTTTGTTCTTATGAAGAGCTTTAAAAATAATTTCCCCCTTAATTTTTAAGGAGGCAACATTATCATTCTCTTCATCATTATCCTCATCATCATTAGCATCAACATCATCATCAAGAGACATATTGGGGTTCAAAGTAGGAGATACCTTTGAAGCCTTAGCCATAAGGCAAAAAGCAATAGATGGTGATGTAGGATACCTTGAGGCACCATTCAAGACCACATCTTGTTCCATGGAGTGTTGGGTTTCCTCTACATTGTTAGCACAACAACTAGAGGAAATACAAGCATTTTTATCATGGCAACAAGACATAGCAAGCATATCATCATGAGATTTAGACAAGCAATTTCTACATGATATGCAAGGACTATCAACACAAGCATGTGAACCATCTAGGGTGCTCGAAGTGTTAAAGTCCAAAGAAGGAGCATTGCAATAAGATAGTGATGAAGGATCATCAATAATAAGCCCACTATCATCATTGCAATGACCAACACTACTCACCATATCATTACCTTGTGGCAAACCACATGTAGGTGAAGTAGAAGAAGTTGAGAGCTCGACACGGCCGGAGGTGGAGGGAGAACAACCATCCCCACAACTCTTGGACACACCATATTTATCTTGAAGCTTTGTCCACAACTCATGAACATCCCGAAATGGCATGAGTTGAATATAACTACATTGCTCAAAGCATCAAAAAGCACATTAGAAGCTTGAGCATTGAGATAAGAGTTTTTCTCATCCTCTATGGATAATCTTTGAGAATCCTTTGGAGGAGAAAAACTCATATCTACAATTCGCTCTAAACACGGGTCAATGGCCCGGCAATGATTAAGCATGCGAATTACCCAAACATCAAAATTTGTGCCATCGAAACTAAGAGTGTCAAAGAATCCTAATCCCCTAGTCGACATCTTTACTCTCTAGGCGGTTAAGCCTAATAATGAGAGATGACGCTCTGGTACCAATTGTAAGATCGTGGATGTCGCATAGAGGGGGGGTGAATAGGCGCTTTAAAATAATTACGGTTTAGGCTTGAACAAATGCGGAATAAACCAAGCGGTTAATTTGTCAAGCACAAAACCTACAACAACTAGGCTCACCTATGTGCACCAACAACTTATGCTAAGCAAGATATACAACTATGTGATAGCAAGATATATAACATGAAACACTATGGCTATCACAAAGTAAAGTGCATAAGTAAAGGGCTCGGGTAAGAGATAACCGAGGCACGCGGAGACGACGATGTGTCCCAAAGTTCACACCCTTGCGGATGCTAATCTCCATTTGGAGCGGTGTGGAGGCACAATGCTCCCCAAGAAGCCACTAGGGCCATTGTAATCTCCTCACGCCCTCGCACAATGCAAGATGCCGTGATTCCACTAAGGGACCCTTGAGGGCGGTCACCGAACCCGTACAAATGGCAACCCTTGGGGGCAGTCACCGAACCCGTACAATTTGGCAACCCTTGGGGGCGGTCACCGGTACCCGTCAAATTGCTCGGGGAAATCTCCACAACCTAATTGGAGACCCCGACGCTTGCCCGGAGCTTTACACCACAATGATTGAGCTCCGACAACACCAACCGTCTAGGGCACCAAGGCACCCAAGAGGAACAAGCTCTAGGGTGCCCAAACACCCAAGAGTAACAAGCTTCTCAACTTTCACTTCCACGTATCACCGTGGAGAACTCAAACCGATGCAACAAATGCAATGGCAAGGGCACACGGAGTGCCCAAGTCCTTCTCTCCCAAATCCCACCAAAGCAACTAATGCTAGGGAGGAAAATGGGAGGAAGAACGAAGAAGAGAACACAAAGAACTCCAAGATCTAGATCCAAGGGGTTCCCCTCACATAGAGGAGAAAATGATTGGTGGAAACGTAGATCTAGATCTCCTCTCTCTTTTCCCTCAAGAACTAGTAAGAATCATTGGAGGGATTGAGAGATAGCAAGCTCGAAGAAGGTCAACAATGGGGGAAGAACACGAGCTCAATGGATGGGGACCATTGGGGAAGAAGACCCCCTTAAATAGCCCCCCCCCCAAATCCAACCGTTATGCCCACAAGTCGTGCACAAGCGATACTACCGCTTGGGGAGCGGTACTACCGCTTAGCACGGTCAAAACAGCCCAACGAGACAGAAAAACACGAACGGTAGTTCTGCCAGAGAGGTAGTACCACTCGGGGGAGAGGTAGTACTGCTTGAGAGGTAGTACCGCTCGGGGGAGAGGTAGTACCGCTTGAGAGCGCTTAGAGAGGTACTACCGCTCTCTACTACCGCTCTACTACCGCTCAAGCGGATTGGGTAACAGAAGCATAAAATAAGCGGAAGTGGAAGCGGTATTGGTCAGCGGAAGTACCGCCTAAGCGGTACTACCGCTCGGGGGAGAGGTACTACCGCTTGAGGGGTACTACCGCTCTACTACCGCTCAAGCAAAACAGAAGGAGCAAGAAAACTAGAACTGCCATAACTTCTGCATATGAGCTCCAAATTGAGCAAACTCAAGCTTGTTGGATAGATGACGACGAGTACTATCCAAAAAGCGAGTGGTTATAGTGAGAAGAGGCAGTAGAAAAATGCCAGTGATATAGAGATGTGAAACCTCTATGAATGAAGAATCGGCAAAAACTCCAACATCAAAAACATCATAGAAGATGCATATGAACTCCGTTTTCGATGAACTCGAGCTTGTCATGAGGATTACCATAAGATCTAAAACTCATAAAGAGAAACACCATATAAGAACCAAGAAAGATGATGCAAGGATGCAATGGTTTGAGCTCTCTACGAACGATACGATCAAGCTACTAACTTGAGAGCCCCCCTTGATAGTACGGCAATCGATCCCATAACCCGGTCTACCAACTACCACCATGAGACCGGTAAAATAGAAAACCTATCAAGGGCAAACCTTTGCCTTGCACAAAGTCCACTTGAGCTAGATGATGACGATCTTGACTTCCTCAAGTTGGACCGCCTTTCTTGATTGTGTTGGCTTGATGAAGACTAGTAGATTACTCCCCCATACTCCACTATGGGTGAGCCACTCTTCGGCACATCTTCACAAGTCCATTGTCACCACAATGGACGGCAAGCTTCAAGCATGATCTCTTCGTGATGCTCCACTTGAACTTGCACACCGCAAACTTGATGACGATCACCACTTGATGTCATCCTCCATGGGTTGAATGAGATCTTCCTCTTGACGCAAGCCCATGGAAACATACCTAACCCCACATAGAACTCTTATGTAGACAATGTGTTAGTACACAAAGCGTAATGGACAATGCTTACCATACCATGGGATCACTTGATCCCTCTCGGTACATCTTCTACGCTTTGTGTGTTGATCAACTTGATTCACTCATTGTACTTATTCTTGATCAACCTTGTATCTTTCTAACTCTCTTCATTAAGATGATGTCTTGAATGTAAACATGAATGTCCACACAATCTTCTTCTTCAAGACATGCTTGCAATAGGCTCATCTCTTACATGACCAATCTTTGGATAACTCCATGAATAATCACTCGTTGTACTTATTCTTGATCAACCTTGTATCTTTCCAACTCTCTTCATTAAGATGATGTCTTGAAGCTAAACATGAATGATCACACAATCTTATTCTTCAAGACATGTTTGCAATAGGCTCAACTCTCACATGACCAATCTTTGGATCAATCCTTGAATAGCACCTTGGTCAACACATATTCTTCTTCTAATAACCTTGAAACCAACAAATGGTCTTCAAGCAATGCCTATGGACAAACCCTTCAAATATAATTCAAGGCAACCATTAGTTCATAAAGATTGTCATCAATTACCAAAACCAAACATGGGGGCAGCACATGTTCTTTCAACCGCGACGCGGGCAAACGTCACAGTGATCTTTAGGCATGTGCTCTCGCCCATTTGGACCATCTCACCAATGGCATCGGCGGCGGTACCAAGTGCAAGCATCCTCATAGCAGCCATGCATTTCTGCTTATTAGCAGAGAATGAGAGTTGTCCGCAACAATCCCTGGTGAGCTTGAAGTAGGGATCGTGTGCCTCCACTCCCTCCACCACGCGCAAGAACAATGGTTTGCGCATACGGAAGCGTCGACGAAACCATTCATCAGGGAAAGCTGGGTTGGGAGCAAAGCAGTCCTTGTAGAGTAGCCTTGCTCTAGTGACCCTATCCCGGTTCAGAACTCTTCTCCCTTTGATCGATCCCTTGAAGTTGAGAATGTGCTCGACCCGCCGGTCATTTTCTGTTGGATGCTCATGATCATCATCATCTTGGCTCCTTCATCTGAATCTAATGAATTGAAGAACTCCTTTTGAGTTAATTCATCAAGCTCTATGGGTCCATACTCCTCGTCCGACGAACCATCTGAATCCATCGTTTTGCCTACAAAACACTCCCAAAATATGGGTTGGACATTCTGTCGAACATATGGAGGGCAAGCTGTAGTCTGAGAGTAGTCGGAGCGTACCATGGCGGCGTACGGGTCGGCTATCGTTTCCGTGTGGGCGGGAATGGAGGGGAGGAGTGTTTTGGTGGTGCTGCCGGTGCTACGGACTCGGTACGACGACCGAGCAAGGGTGGCGGCGGAGCTAGGGGCGGTCCGACGCGGATGGGAGAAGGGAGGAGAGGAACAAGGACGAATCGGCAAGATCAAAGAGGGATTTGGTGCAATTTGAAGTGGGTTCGGCCTGGTCCGACGTGACGGACTAGTCCGGGCGCGCCCGGGCCTCCCATATCCGCCCAACTTTGGGCTGGATATGAGAGGTGCCAATCAGCCCGGGCTTCTGGGGACGGTATGAGGCGTTCGTCTTGGTCGAGTTTTTTCGGCCGGTCAATGACTGGGCCGTCCGTCCAGGCGTATAGGGGGTGGGGGGTTGGGGTTTGTGGAGTCCGATGTAGATGCTCTTCGAATGGAGCAAGATGTGTGGTGGAGCATTCGCCCTCCAACTTTCCATTCTAGGGGAATCATTTGCTTAAATAAGATGACAAATCCTCTGCTTGTGTCTTCATAAACAAGCAAGTTTAAAGCGACACGTTTAAATAATGGGAATAGAAAAAAATTAAGATTGGAATGACACGTCCTTTTGAATCCTACAGAATTAGAAACCATAAAAATTTAGATAAAAAAAGTGTTTGATGCCACGTTAAAATATAAAAAATATATACAAAATGGTTACAGTGGATAGAAATTTATAACTCCGAAATAGCATGCAAAGTAATCCCTCCTAAATCTTTTAAAAATCCTATATAATTTCTTTGAATCAGGTGAGCCCTAGAATTTGAGTGAATATAGCAAAACCCGCGGCAAGTGTGTGTGTTCGTACGACATGCCTGACCCAGCGGAACATGCACTTCCCATCACATTTAGGGCATGTACAATGGTTGATAAGATAGTCTTATCTTAAGTCTTGCATGTAATTTAGAGATGACAAAAAAATTTGTCTACAATGGGTCATCTCTTAGCCTTATCTTAAATAAGAGAAGGCAAGGCTTTTTTTCTGAGTTCTCTCTCCTCCACCTCATCATTTATCCTAGGTGGCACTCCTAAGATAGCACCATTGTACATGCCCTTATAAGGTAAAGGGAAACGTTGCACACCGGCGGACCGGCCTAACCGCGCGCCGGTCGCGTGCACAGTGTACGATCCGTATTGATCGAGTGGCTCCTGTTGCACCAACGACGCACATGCTGGTGGGCCTCGGCCGGTTTTTTTTTTTTTGGAGCTTCCCAACCGCTTTTCTTTCCCACACTTATCTCTATCGTGTCCACTCGTTTTTTTTCTTTATTTTTTTCTCGTAGCAATTGCCATGGACAGCCCGGCGGAGCTCCAACCGGTTGATATTGAGCTACAACCGGCGAGTCGTTTTGATGGACCGGCGTGATTTTTTGCTGTGACCGGCTCCGATGAGGCATTTTTTGCTACAACCAACGAGTCGTTCTGATGAGACCGCTGTGACCTTTTGCGATGACCAGCGACGGTGAACTTTTTTTTGCTACAAACGACAAGTTGTTTTGTTGGGACGGTGTGTTTTTGCGTGGTGACCAGCAACGGCAAACATTTTTTTGCAACAAACTACGAGTTGTTTTGCTTGGACAGGCGAGAATTTTTGCTGCGTCCTAGCGATGACAAAGCCTTTTTTTCTGCAACCGGTTATCATTTTTGCTGGGACCGGCGAGAATTTTGTGCTGCGGCCCACAAATGGCAAGTTACTTTTTTGCTGGAACCGGCGATCATTTTTGTTGGGACCGGCAAGAATTTTTGCTACGACCCGACGATTGCGAGTAAGTTATTTTTTATGGCGATCATCTGTGCTTGGACCGGTGAAATTTTTTGTTGCGACCGGCGAGAATTTTTGCTACGACCCAGCGATGGCAAGCCTTCTTTTTTTGCTGGAACTGTCGATCATTTTTGCTAGGACCGGTGAGAATTTTTGTTGCGACAGGCGAGATTTTTTGTTGCTGAGAATTTATGGAGTTTTTTTTGCTGGGATAGGAGGAGATTATTTGCTGGGACTGGCGAGACGGAAAGTTGCAACCGGCAAGATGATTTGGTGGGACCAGCACAGGCCATGCTACAACAAGCTTTTTGCGTGAGGCAACGGCGACGAGTTACGACGGTGACGCAGAGCGGCGGCAGCGAGTTGCGACGGTGGACGCGACATTCATGGCCGCCTCCCAGCTTGCACGTCCTCGCTTGAAGCTTTTTCGGAGGCCGGTTGTAGCTTTCTCGGTCGACGGTCATAGCATTTTTCAGTGTTGGTTGCAGCTCCTCCGCGCGCCGGTCGCATTCCATGCTTTCTCTGGTTGCAGCAAAAAACAACACCGGTAGTAGCTTTGTCGACCGCCGATCGTAGCATTTTTCGGTGCTGGCTGCAGCTCCTCCGCGCGCCAGTCAATGACCCCAACTTTCACTGGTTGCAGCAAAAACGACGCCGGTTGTAGCAATTGGCACACTGGTTGCAGCTTCACTGTGTACCGAGGGCAGTTTTGCCGTAGCCGGTTGTAGCCGAGAGCATCCGGCCGGAATGCTACGACCGACGATGTGCGTTGCCTGGATGCTGCAACCGGCATGGCACGCGACTGTGAGCAGTCGATCAGTATGCTGCAACTGGCATGGTGCGCGGCATTTGACATGATGGCTTCCTCTGCAACCGGGTGCCTGCTTTTGCTTGAACCGGCGTTAACGAATGCTACACCAGCAATGGTGTGTGCTGAAACGGACGACGATGGATACTACCACCGGCGAGCGACGCTACGGCCCGCGATGGCGAGCGCTGCTGCTACGACCACACAATGGTGGCGCTGCGAGTCGCGGCCGACGGCGAGAGAGATGAGTCGCGATGAGCGGAGACGGTGGCGGCCGTCGTTTACGACTGGCAAGGGGACGGGGCGAGTGTTGCGCGTGCGATGGGCTGGGAACGCGGGCGATGGCCTGGAAACACGTAAATCACGTGCATGTACAAACGCATGCAAAGGGTTGGGAAAAAAAGAGATGAGTGTATCGAGTGGTTGCGCATGCCCGATCGTGTGGCTGGCGAGCGACCGGCCTGGCGCTTGCGCCGGTCCGCCGGCGCCTATCAGGCCCCGCAAAGAAACACCGTAAAAAAAACCAAGAACGAAGAGGTCCATCGGGAAAGAAAAACCAACAAACTTTTTTTTGTATGGAAAAACCAATAAACTTACGCAACTACGCACACACACAAAAGAATAAATGAAGGAACGTATATATCAAGAAACGTACAGAACGTAGGTATATATATATAGAAAAGAACTTCACAGAAAAAACCAAGAAACAAGATCAATGGCGGCCCATCTACAAGATCTATACATGTGCGAATTACCTGCAGGAAACTAACCCAGGATATACCAAGAAAGTTTGCCACAAATCGGAGCCCAACCAAGAAACACCGTAAAAAAACATACGCATATAAAAAAAATCTTTCCTTACCAAGAACAAAGAGGTCCATTGGAGCCAAGGAACTCACGCAAATAATACGCAAAAGAATAAACAAGAACGTATATCAAGAAACGCACGGAACGTAGGCGTATATATATCTCCAAAAAGAACTTCCACAGAAAAAAACCAAGAAACAGATCAATGGCGGCCCAATCTAGACGATCTGTATATGTGCGAAGTACCTGCACAGGACAGTCACCACAGAAATATACCAAGACCGGGAGGAAAACATGCCCATATCAAGAAAATCCTTGCTTGAAGAGCTAACCAAGAAACATAGGGAACAGGAAAATATATATCTATACCTACTAATAAAGCAAGGTGATATTCTTGGTTTCGTCCCGTTTAGATTATTTTTTTCAACGCACCGTTGATGATTTTTTAGATACGCAAGGTGGTACTAATTGATACAACGTCAATGCTTCTTGATTCCGTAATTTTCGTCCGTTCTTACGTTTCAAATTTCGTCCGTCATCAACCCTCGGTCGCATGGGCCTCAGCCCACCCACGTGATGCCCCAAGCAAACAGTACGGTTCAGGGAAGTAGAGAAAAAAAATATAGGTGTGGTGCTAGGAGTCGAACACACGACCTCTCGTTCAATTCTGCTGCACACGACCAACTGGCCACGTCGGAATTATGTACAGAAAACTAAGTCCGCTTGTTTTACATTGTCCCACCTCGCTTCTTTAGATAAAATCTCATCAACTTATATACACGTACCAATTTATTATCAATAAGGAGCCTAGCAAATAACAAGCGGATCGGTCTCTCCACATGAATAAAATTGTGGAATTATTAAATGGGAGAGAAAGACAGATTTAAACCAGCTCATGTTGCAGCAATCCCCGCCCCGGTACTTAAGGAAAGTGTAATGAGCTAATTATAAGAGGGTATATATATGAGGAGATATTGATGTGAGAGAGAAGAGAGAGGAGCCCATCTGCTCATGCACGCTAATTAGACGGTATATAAGGCTAATTAAGCAGGTATATATTAAGGAGAGATTGATGAGGGAGAGAGAAGAGCCGATCCGCTCATGCATGCTAATTAGGCGGTATATAAGGAGAGTTTAATGAGCTAATTAAGCCGGTATATGTTAAGGAGAGATTAATGAGAGAGAGAGAAGAGCCGGTCTGCTCATGCACTCTAAACAGAATTCGCGGGGATGCAAATCAATCTGATAGCGTAAACAAGGCAGGCCGCTTTTAGTCTGAGGCACGTTTGACCCAGTCTGAATTATGTTGTACTTCTTGACAGGTATAGGAAGTCTCAAGAAAAACAGGCATATTTCAATCTCAACTTCAATCTGTACTGCAAGTGCCGTATGGATTGGTGTTCGTGTTCTTCACGGACACGTGGTACCCAGATAAAATATCATCAGCTCAACTAGGATTGGGATTAGACAATACAGGACTAATATATACGCACAGGTTAGCACACACACGGCAAGCACATACGCCTGCACGATCATACACAAAAGCAAATACAAAACAAACTGTCTTAGGAGTTATGGTCAAAGAGTCTGATCTCAATGAAGGTATAGATATAGATTCTTTAAAAAAATCCCCGTTGCAACGCACGGGCATGTTTCCTAGTACAGACAAACAGAATAAACGAAGGAACATAGATATCAAGAAACGTACGGAACAACGCACGCTAGAAGAAAATCAAGAAACAAGAAAGGGCTGTGCGGCGAGCGATGGAAGCTACACCAGCGCACACCGGCGGCTCCTTTTCGTGTCATGCATAGTGGCCGGGGGTGATGGCCGCCGCCTCCGCCTCGCGAGGCACAACAAGGTAGCTAGGTAGGGTTTTATATTCCCGATCTACACACATCCGTGCCATAAAACCAGGTTTAGATCTTCCCTTAAATCACTCGCAAAAAAAAGAGATCTTTCCTTGAATCAGAATGCAGCAGTCCAACCCAAGAAAACACAGCCCCAACTAAACGTGAGAAAGGAAAAACGTAACCCAAGCGTAACTAGACGAGACGGGTCAGCCAGATTTCCCCAACCTTTCAAACAAGGGCAACGAAAGATTAGCGGGAAGCAAAGGAGAGCCGGCATACCTGCAGCTCGCTGTCGGTGTGGAATCCCTGCCATCTCGCATACATCAGCGGCGGGTCGTGCGGCGGATTGGCCTAAGAAATTAGGAAAGGCAAAACCCAAAGAGTGAGACTAGTAGAAACCTACAGAAAGAAGTTCAAAAAAACGGAGACCTAGAGAAAGAGCAGGACAGAGAGATAGAGAGAAATCGACCGGTCCTGGTGCTGCCATGAGCGCCATTGAAGCTTGCTCTCCTAACTTGCTTGCTCAAGCAATGGCTCCTGCTACAGGAGGGCTTATATGGGGGCAGCTGGAGTGGGAGGCTTGGGAACTGGGAGCTCCTCTGTAAATCGCGTGAGCCTAGTCCATGAGACCGACCACAACTTTTGCAGCTGATCAGTAGAGGGTGTACGAGTCCATGAGGCTCTCTTCACCAGCTAAAAGCTTTTCACCTTTTACCTTAGGGGGCTGATAGGCGCCGGCGGACCAGCGCAAGCGCCAGGCCGGTCGCTTGCCAGCCGCACGATCGGGCGTGCGCAACCACTCGATGCACTCATCTCTTTTTTCCCCAGCCCTTTGCATGCGTTTGTACATGCACATGATTTACGTGTTTCCAGGCCATCGCCCGCTTTCCCAGCCCATCACACGCACAACACTCGCCCCGTGTACGCGTACGCGTACTCGTACAGCACGCCGCCGTCCCCTTGCCAGTCGTAAACGACGGCCGCCACCGTCTCCGCTCATCGTGACTCATCTCTCTCGCCGTCGGCCGCGACTCGCAGCGCCACCATTGTGTGGTCGTAGCAGCAGCGCTCGCCATCGCGGGCCGGTGGTAGTATCCATCGTCGTCCGTTTCAGCACACACCATTGCTGGTGTAGCATTCGTTAACGCCGGTTCAAGCAAAAGCAGGCACCCGGTTGCAGAGGAAGCCATCATGTCAAATGCCGCGCACCATGCCAGTTGCAGCATACTGATCGACTGCTCCCAGTCGCGTGCCATGCCGGTTGCAGCATCCAGGCAACGCACATCGTCGATCGTAGCATTCCGGCTCGATGCTCCCAGCTGCAACCGGCTACGGCAAAGCTGCCCTCGGTACACAGTGAAGCTGCAACCAGTGTGCTAATTGCTACAACCGGCGTCGTTTTTGCTACAACCAGTGAAAGTTGGGGTCATTGACCGGCGCGCGGAGGAGCTACAGCCAGCACCGAAAAATGCTACGATCGGCGGTCGACAAAGCCACTACCGGTGTTGTTTTTTGCTGCAACCAGAGAAAGCATGGAATGCAACCGGCGCGCGGAGGAGCTGCAACCAACAGTGAAAAATGCTATGACCGTCGACCGAGAAAGCTACAACCGGCCTCCGAAAAAGCTTCAAGCGAAGACGTGCAAGCTGGGAGGCGGCCATGAATGTCGCGTCCACCGTCGCAACTCGCTGCCGCCGCTCTGCGTCACCGTCGTAACTTGTCGCCGTTGCCTCACACAAAAAGCGTGTTGTAGCATGGCCTGTGTGTTGGGGAACGGAGCATGAATTTCAAAAATTTCCTACGCTCACACAAGATCTATCCATGGAGATGCATCGCTACGAGAGGGGAGAGTGTGTCTACGTACCCTCGTAGACCGTTTAGCGGAAGCGTCTCACAACGCGGTTGATGTAGTCGAACAATCCTTCGAGCTCCACCGATCGAGTACCGAACGTACGGCACCTTCGAGTTCTACACACGTGCAGCTCGGTGACGTTCCTCGCCTTCTTGATCCAGCAAGACGTCGAGGAAGTAGATGAGTTCCGTCAGCACGACGGCGTGGCGACGGTGACGGTGAAGTAATCTCGGCAGGGCTTCGCCTAAGCTCTCCGAAAATATGACCGAGGGTGTAAACGGTGGAGGGGGGGGCGCCGCACACGGCTAACAATGAATCGTGTGTGTTCTAGGGGCACCCCCCCCTCCGTATATAAAGGAGGGAGGGGAGAAGAGGCAGCCAAGGGGGCGCACCAAGTAGGAGGAATCCTACTTGGGGTCCTCCCAATTCGGCCTCCCCCCTTTCCTATTCCTATTCGGAGTAGGAAGGAAAGAGGGGAAAGGGGGGGAATCCTATTCCCCTTTTTTTTCTTTCCTTCTTCCCCTTTCCTTCTCCAATTCGGCCAGCCCGTATGGGGGGGCGCACCAGCCCCTTAGTGGCTGGTGTGTTTCCCCTCTTGGCCCATAAGGCCCATATCTTTTGCCGGGGGTGCCCGGAACCCCTTCCGGTGACCCGATATCACCCGGAACACTTCCGGTGTCCGAATACCATCATCCAATATATCAATCTTTACCTCTCGACCATTTCGAGACTCCTCGTCATGTCCGTGATCTCATCCGGGACTCCGAACAACATTCGGTCACCAATCACATAACTCATATAATACTAAATCGTCATCGAACCTTAAGCATGCGGACCCTACGGGTTCGGGAATGATGTAGACATGACCGAGATGGCTCTCCGGTCAATAACCAACAGCGGAACCTGGATGCTCATATTGGTTCCTACATATTCCACGAAGATCTTTATCGGTCGAACCTCATATGACAACATACGTTGTTCCCTTTGTCCGGCGGTATGTTACTTGCCCGAGATTCGATCGTCGGTATCCAATACCTAGTTCAATCTCGTTACCGGCAAGTCTCTTTACTCGTTCCGTAATACATCATCTTGCAACTAACTCTTTAGTCACGGTGCTTGCAAGGCTTCTGTGATGCTATATTACCGTGAGGGCCCAGAGATACCTCTCTGATAGTCGGAGTGACAAATCCCAATCTCGATCCATGCCAACTCAACAAACACTTTCGGAGATACCTGTAGTGCACCTTTATAATCACCCAGTTACGTTGTGACGTTTGATACACCCAAAGTATTCCTACGGTATCCGGGAGTTGCATGATCTCATGGTCAGAGGAACGTGTATTTGACATAGTGAAAGCAATAGCAATAAACTGAACGATCATTTGCTATGCTAACGGTTGGGTCAAGTCCATCACATCATTCCCCTAATGATGTGATCCCGTTATCAAATGACAACTCATGTCCATGGTCAGGAAATCTTGACCATCTTTTGATCAACGAGCAAGTCTAGTAGAGGCTTACTAGGGACTCAGTATTTGTCTATTATCCACACATGTATTAAGTTTCCGGTCAATACAATTCTAGCATGAATAATAAACCATTATCATGAACGGAGAAATATGATAATAAACACTTTATTAATTGCCTCTAGGGCATATTTCTAACAGTCTCCGACTTGCACTAGAGTCAATAATCTAGTTTACATCTCCATGTAATTAACATCCAATCAGTTCTAGGGCTGATCATGTTTTTCTTGTGAGAGAGGTTTTAGTCAACGGGTCTGCAATATTCAGATCCGTGTGTTCTTGGCAAATCTCTATGTCATATGTAGATGCTGCTACCACACTCTGTTTGGAGCTACTCCAAAAAAAATTCCCCACTATACTTATCCGGTCTGAGACTCATAGTCTTTCGGATCAGTGTTTAAAGCTTGCATCGACGTAACCCCTTACGACGAACTGTTTATCATCTCTATTCCCGAGAAATTCTTCCTTAGTCATCTTAAGGATAATTTGACCGCTGTCCAGTGATCTACTCCTGGATCACTTTGGTACCTCTTTTGCCAGACACATGGCAAGGCACACAGCTTGGCATACTTTATAGAACCTATGGCCGAGGCATAGGGGATAACCTTCATCCATTCTATTTATTTTGCCGTGGTCGAGATTTGAGTCTTACTCAACTTCACACCTTTCACCACAGTCAAGAACTCCTTCTTTGACTGATCCATTTTGAACTTCTTCAAAATCTTGTCAAGGTATATGCTTTGTGAAAGTCATATGAGGCGTCTCAATATATCTCTATAGATTTTGATGCCTAACATGTAAACAACCTTTACCTAGATCTTCAAGTCTTACTCCACTTCACACCAGCCAAGAACTTATTTCTTTTGACTTGATCCATTTTGAACTTTTTCAAAATCTTATCAAGATGTGTGAACTTTTATCAGGTGTCTTGATCTATCTCTATAGATCTCGATGCCCAATCCGTGGATAACTCAAAAACAGGTTTTTATTGAAAAAATCCTTTCAATTAATTCTTTATGCTTTCTAGAAATTCTACATCATTTCCAATCAACAATATGTCATCCACATATACTTATTAGAAATGTTATAGAGCTCCCACTCACTTTGTTGTAAATACAAGTTTCTCCATAAACTTGCATAAACCCAAACGCTTTGATCACTTCATCAAAGCGAGTATTCCAGCTCCGAGATACTTGCACCAGTCCATAGATGGATTGCTGGAGCTTGCATACTTTGTTAGTGCCTTAGGATCGACAAAACCTTCCGGTTGCATCATATACAAATCCATCAAGGAAA
This sequence comes from Elymus sibiricus, assembly GCA_039707655.1. Classification (NCBI taxonomy): domain Eukaryota; kingdom Viridiplantae; phylum Streptophyta; class Magnoliopsida; order Poales; family Poaceae; genus Elymus; species Elymus sibiricus. The sequence goes on from CM077668.1 coordinate 368,958,713, forward strand.
GCCGTTTTGACGTCCATTTGCCAGATTTCATAATCATAAAATGCGGCCATTGCTAACATAATTCTGACAGACTTTAGCATCGCTACGGGTGAGAAAGTCTCATCGTAGTCAACTCCTTGAACTTGGTGATAACTTTTAGCAACAAATCGAGCTTTATAGACGGTGACATTACCATCAGCGTCCGTCTTCTTCTTAAAGATCCATTTATTTTCAATAGCTCGCCGTTCATCGGGCAAGTCTACCAAAGTCCATACTTTGTTCTCATACATGGATCCTATCTCGGATTTCATGGCTTCAAGCCATTTCTCGGAATCCGGGCTTGCCATCGCTTCTTCATAGTTCGAAGGTTCATCGTTGTCTAGCAACATGACCTCCAAGACTGGATTTCCGTACCACTCTGGTGCGGAACGTGTCCTGGTTGACCTTCGAAGTTCAGTAACAACTTGATCCGAAGTTTCATGATCATCATCATTAATTTCTTCTCTGGTCTGTGTCGGTGTCACAAAATTTTCTTTCTGTGGCGTACTACTATCCAGAGGAGGTACAATTACCTCATCAAGTTTCTACTTTCCTCCCACTCACTTCTTTCGAGAGAAAACTCCTTCTCTAGAAAGGATCCATTCTTAGCAACGAAAGCTTTGCCTTCGGATCTGTGGTAGAAGGTGTACCCAACAGTCTCTTTTGGGTATCCTATGAAGACGCACTTATCCGCTTTGGGTTCGAGCTTATCAGGCTGAAGCCTTTTTGACATAAGCATCGCAGCCCCAAACTTTCAGAAACGACAGCTTAGGTTTCTTGCTAAACCACAGTTCATACGGTGTCGTCTCAACGGATTTAGACGGTGCCCTGTTTAAAGTGAATGCAGTTGTCTCTAATGCATAACCCCAAAATGATAGTGGCAAATCGGTAAGAGACATCATAGAACGCACCATATCCAATAGAGTACGATTACGACGTTCGGACACACCATTACGCTGTGGTGTTTCAGGTGGCGTGAATTGTGAAATAGTTTCACATTGTCTTAAGTATATGCCAAACTTGTAACTCAAATATTCTCTTCTTCGATCAAATCGTAAGAACTTTATTTTCTTGTTACAATGATTCTCTACTTCACTCTGAAATTCTTTGAACTTTTCAAATGTTTCAGACTTATGCTTCATCAAGTAGACATAGCCATATCTACTCAAATCATCTGTGAACGTGAGAACATAACGATATCCACCGCGCGCCTCAACACTCATCGGACCGCATACATCGGTATGTATTATTTCCAATAAGTCTGTTGCTCGCTCCATTGTTCCGGAGAACGGAGTTTTAGTCATCTTGCCCATGAGGCATGGTTCGCATGTCTCAAATGATTCATAATCAATTGATTCCAAAAGTCCATTTGCATGGAGTTTCTTCATGCGTTTAACACCAATATGACCTAAGCGGCAGTGCCACAAATATGTGGTACTATCATTATCATTTTTGCATCTTTTGGCATCTATGTTATGAACATGTGTATTACTATTATCGAGATTCAATAAACCATTAAGTGCATGATCATCAATGATATTATCCAAATAAATAGAATAACAATTATTCTCCGAAAATGAATAACCGTTTTGCAATAAACATTATCAGATATAATGCTCATGCTCAACGCAGGCACCAAATAACAGTTATTTAGGTTCATCACTAATCCTGAAGGTAGAGAGAGCGTGGCGATGGTGATCACATCAACCTTGGAGACACTTCCAATGCACATCGTCACCTCGTTCTTAGCTAGCCCTTGTTTATTCCGAAGCTCCATGTTTCAAGTTGCAAGCAACTGAATAAGTATCAAATACCCAGGTGCTCCTACGAGTACTAGTAAGGTACACATCAATAACATGTATATCAAATATCTTTGTTGACATTGCCAGTCTTATTATCTGCCAGTTACTTTGGGGAAGTTCCGCTCCCTGTGACATTTCCCTTTGCAACGGGAGCACTAAGTCTCGGGTTTGGTTCAGCCTTGGGTTTCCTCGCGTGAGCGGCAACTATTTTACCGTTCTTCTTGAAGTTCCCTTTTCTTTCCCTTGCCCTTCTTGAAACTAGTGGTCTTATTAACCATCAACACTTGATGCTCCCTTTTTGATTTCTACATCCGCGGCTTGTAGCATCGCGAATAGCTTAAGGATCTTCTATCCCTTACATGTTTATAGTTCATCACGAAGATCCAGTAGCTTAGTGATAGTGACTAGAGAACTCTATCAATCACCACTTTATTCGGAAGTCTAACTCCCACTTGATTCAAGTGTTTGAAGTACTCAGACATTCTGAGTACATGCTCACTAACGGAGCTGTTCTCCTCCATCTTGTAGCTATAGAACTTGTCGAAGGTGTCATACCTCTCGACCCGGGTGTGAGCTTGAAAAACAAATTTTCAGCTCTTGGAACATCTCATATGCTCCGTGTTGCTCAAAACATATTTGGAGCTCCGGTTCTAAGCCGTAAAGTATGGCGCACTTAACTATCGAGTAGTCATCTTTTCTTGTCTGTCAGATGTTCATAACGTCTTCAGACAAAGCCATAGGGGTTGCTCACCGAGCGGTGCATCAAAGACATAAGCCTTCTGTGCAGCAGTGAGGACAATCCTCAGAATACGGACCTAGTCCGCATAGTTGCTTCCATCAACTTTCAACTTAACTTTTTCTAGGAACGCATTAAAATACAGGGGAGCTACAGCGTGGTCTATCGATCTACAACATAAGTTTGCTAAGACACTATTGACTATGTTCATGATAATTGAAGTTCAATTAATCAAATTACTTAAGAACTCCCACTTAGATTAACATCCCTCAAGTTGTCTAAGTGTAACATGATCCACATCAAACTAATCCACGTCCGATCATCACGTGAGGTGGATCAGTTCATCAATGGTGAACATCTTTCATGTTGATCATATCTACTATATGACTCATGTTCGACCTTTCGGTTTCTTGTGTTCCGAGGCCATATCTGTATATGCTAGGCTCGTCAAGTTTAACCCAAGTATTCTGCGTGTGTAAAACTGGCTTACACCCGTTGTATGCGAACGAAAGAATCCATCACACCCGATCATCACGTGGTGCTTAGAAGCGTCGAACCTTCGCAACGGTGCATACTAGGGGAGAACACTTATCTTGAAATTTAGTGAAGGGATCATCTTATAATGCTACCGTCGTCCTAAGCAAAATAAGATGCATAAAAGGATTAACATAATATATATGTGACATGATATGGCCATCATCGTCTTGTGCTTTTGATCTCCATCAGCAAAGCACCGTCATGATCTCCATTGTCACCGGGTTGACACCTTGATCACCATCGTAGCGTCGTGACACCTTGATCTCCATCGTAGCGTCGTGACACCTTGATCTCCATCATAGCGTCGTGACACCTTGATCTCTATCATAGCGTCGTGGTCGTCTCGCCGATTATTGCTATTACTACTACTGCTAACTCATAGCGGTAAAGTAAAGCAATTACATAGCGTTGGCATTGCATACAATAAAGAGACAACCATAAGGCTCCTGCCGGTTGCCTGATAATTTACAAAACATGATCATCTCATACAACAACTTATATCACATCATGTCTTGGCCATATCACATCACCAGCATACCCTGCAAAAACAAGTTAGACGTCATCTACTTTGTTGTTGCAAGTTTTACGTGGCTGCTACGGGTTTGCAAGAACCGTTCTTACCTACGCAAAACCACAACGTAGTGTAGTGATTGCTTTTTGATCTTCTAAAAGAACCCTCTTCATTGAAACCGATTCAACTAAAGTGAGAGAGACAGACACCCGCCAGTCACCTTTATGCAACGAGTGCACGTAGCGGTGAAATCTGTCTCGCGTAAGCGTACGCGTAATGTCGGTCCAGGCCGCTTCATCTCACAATACCGCCGAATCAAGTAACAACTAGTAACGGCAAGCAATATGTATACACCCACGCCCACAAATCGTTTGTGTTCTACTCGTTCAAATCACATCTACGCATAGACCTGGCTCGGATGCCACTGTTGGGGAACGGAGCATGAATTTCAAAAATTTCCTACGCTCACACAAGATCTATCCATGGAGATGCATCGCTACGAGAGGGGAGAGTGTGTCTACGTACCCTCGTAGACCGTTTAGCGGAAGCGTCTCACAACGCGGTTGATGTAGTCGAACAATCCTTCGAGCTCCACCGATCGAGTACCGAGCGTACGGCACCTCCGAGTTCTACACACGTGCAGCTCGGTGACGTTCCTCGCCTTCTTGATCTAGCAAGACGTCGAGGAAGTAGATGAGTTCCGTCAGCACGACGGCGTGGCGACGGTGACGGTGAAGTAATCTCGGCAGGGCTTCGCCTAACCTCTCCGAAAATATGACCGAGGATGTAAATGGTGGAGGGGGGGGGGGGGGCGCCGCACACGGCTAACAATGAATCGTGTGTGTTCTAGGGGCACCCCCCCTCCGTATATAAAGGAGGGAGGGGAGGAGAGGCAGCCAAGGGGGCGCACCAAGTAGGAGGAATCCTACTTGGGGTCCTCCCAATTCGGCCTCCCCCCTTTCCTATTCCTATTCGGAGTAGGAAGGAAAGAGGGGAAAGGGGGGGAATCCTATTCCCCTTTTTTTCTTTCCTTCTTCCCCTTTCCTTCTCCAATTCGGCCAGCCCATATGGGGGGGCGCACCAGCCCCTTAGTGGCTGGTGTGTTTCCCCTCTTGGCCCATAAGGCCCATATCTTTTGCCGGGGGTGCCCGGAACCCCTTCCGGTGACCCGATATCACCCGGAACACTTCCGGTGTCCGAATACCATCATCCAATATATCAATCTTTACCTCTCGACCATTTCGAGACTCCTCGTCATGTCCGTGATCTCATCCGGGACTCCGAACAACATTCGGTCACCAATCACATAACTCGTATAATACTAAATCGTCATCGAACCTTAAGCGTGCGGACCCTACGGGTTCGGGAATGATGTAGACATGACCGAGACGGCTCTCCGGTCAATAACCAACAGCGGAACCTGGATGCTCATATTGGTTCCTACATATTCCACGAAGATCTTTATCGGTCGAACCTCATATGACAACATACGTTGTTCCCTTTGTCCGGCGGTATGTTACTTGCCCGAGATTCAATCGTCGGTATCCAATACCTAGTTCAATCTCGTTACCGGCAAGTCTCTTTACTCGTTCCGTAATACGTCATCTTGCAACTAACTCTTTAGTCACGGTGCTTGCAAGGCTTCTGTGATGCTGTATTACCGAGAGGGCCCAGAGATACCTCTCCGATAGTCGGAGTGACAAATCCCAATCTCGATCCATGCCAACTCAACAAACACTTTCGGAGATACCTGTAGTGCACCTTTATAATCACCCAGTTACGTTGTGACGTTTGATACACCCAAAGTATTCCTACGGTATCCGGGAGTTGCATGATCTCATGGTCAGAGGAACGTGTATTTGACATAGTGAAAGCAATAGCAATAAACTGAACGATCATTTGCTATGCTAACGGTTGGGTCAAGTCCATCCCATCATTCTCCTAATGATGTGATCCCGTTATCAAATGACAACTCATGTCCATGGTCAGGAAATCTTGACCATCTTTTGATCAACGAGCAAGTCTAGTAGAGGCTTACTAGGGACTCAGTATTTGTCTATTATCCACACATGTATTAAGTTTCCGGTCAATACAATTCTAGCATGAATAATAAACCATTATCATGAACGGAGAAATATGATAATAAACACTTTATTAATTGCCTCTAGGGCATATTTCCAACACTGTGTTGGTCCCACCAAATCATCTTGCCGGTTGCAACTTTCCGTCTCGCCAGTCCCAGCAAATAATCTCCTCCTATCCCAGCAAAAAAAACTCCATAAATTCTCAGCAACAAAAAATCTCGTCTGTCGCAACAAAAATTCTCACCGGTCCCAGCAAAAATGATCGACAGTTCCAGCAAAAAAAGAAGGCTTGACATCGCTGGGTCGTAGCAAAAATTCTCGCCGGTCGCAACAAAAAATTTCACCGGTCCAAGCACAGATGATCGCCATAAAAAGTAACTTACTCGCAATCGTCGGGTCGTAACAAAAATTCTTGCCGGTCCCAACAAAAATGATCGCCGGTTCCAGCAAAAAAGTAACTTGCCATTTGTGGGCCGCAGCACAAAATTCTCGCCGGTCCCAGCAAAAATGATAACCGGTTGCAGAAAAAAAAGGCTTTGTCATCGCTAGGACGCAGCAAAAATTCTCGCCTGCCCAAGCAAAGAACTCGTAGTTTGTTGCAAAAAAATGTTCGCCGTTGCTGGTCACCACGCAAAAACACACCGTCCCAACAAAACAACTTGTCGTTTGTAGCAAAAAAAAATTCACCGTCGCTGGTCATCGCAAAAGGTCACAGCGATCTCATCAGAACGACTCGTTGGTTGTAGCAAAAAAATGCCTCATCGGAGCCGGTCACAGCAAAAAATCACGCCGGTCCATCAAAACGACTCGCCGGTTGTAGCTCAATATCAACCGGTTGGAGCTCCACCGGGCTGTCCATGGCAATTGCAACGAGAAAAAAATAAATAAATAAAACGAGTGGACACGATAGAGATAAGTGCGGGAAAGAAAAGCGGTTGGGAAGCTCAAAAAAAAAAAAAGCGGCCGAGGCCCATCAGCATGTGCGTCGTTGGTGGAACAGGAGCCACTCGATCAATACGGATTGTACACTGCGCACGCGACCGGCGCGCGGCAAGGCCGGTCCGCCGGTGTGCAACGTTTCCCTTTACGGGGCTGATAGGCGCCGGCGGACCGGCGCAAGCGCCAGGCCGGTCGCTCGCCAGCCGCACGATCGGGCGTGCGCAACCACTCGATGCACTTATCTCTTTTTTTCCCAGCCCTTTGCATGCGTTTGTACATGCACGTGATTTACGTGTTTCCAGGCCATCGCCCGCGTTCCAGCCCATCACACGCGCAACACTCGCCCCGTACGCGTACTCGTACAACACGCCGGCGTCCCCTTGCCAGTCGTAAACGACGGCCGCCACCGTCTTCGCTCATCGCGACTCGTCTCTCTCGCCGTTGGCCGCGACTCGCAGCGCCACCATTGTGTGGTCGTAGCAGCAGCGCTCGCCCTCGCGGGCCGTAGCGTCGCTCGCCGGTGGTAGTATCCATCGTCGTCCGTTTCAGCACACACCATTGCTGGTGTAGCATTCGTTAACGCCGGTTCAAGCAAAAGCAGGCACCCGGTTGCAGAGGAAGCCATCATGTCAAATGCCGCGCACCATGCCAGTTGCAGCATACTGATCGACTGCTCCCAGTCGCGTGCCATGCCGGTTGCAGCATCCAGGCAACGCACATCGTCGGTCGTAGCATTCCGGCCGGATGCTCCCAGCTGCAACCGGCTACGGAAAAGCTGCCCTCGGTACACAGTGAAGCTGCAACCAGTGTGCCAATTGCTACAACCAGCGTCGTTTTTGCTGCAACCAGTGAAAGTTGGGGTCATTGACCGGCGCGCGGAGGAGCTGCAGCCAGCACCGAAAAATGCTACGATCGGCGGTCGACAAAGCTACTACCGGTGTTGTTTTTTGCTGCAACCAGAGAAAGCATGGAATGCGACCGGCGCGCGGAGGAGCTGCAACCAGCACTGAAAAATGCTATGACCGTCGACCGAGAAAGCTACAACCGGCCTCCGAAAAAGCTTCAAGCGAGGACGTGCAAGCTGGGAGGCGGCCATGAATGTCGCGTCCACCGTCGCAATTCGCTGCCGCCGCTCTGCGTCACCGTCGTAACTCGTCGCCGTTGCCTCACGCAAAAAGCTTGTTGTAGCATGGCCTGTGCCGGTCCCACCAAATCATCTTGCCGGTTGCAACTTTCCGTCTCGTCAGTCCCAGCAAATAATCTCCTCCTATCCCAGCAAAAAAAACTCCATAAATTCTCAGCAACAAAAAATCTCGTCTGTCGCAACAAAAATTCTCACCGGTCCCAGCAAAAATGATCGACAGTTCCAGCAAAAAAAGAAGGCTTGCCATCGCTGGGTCGTAGCAAAAATTCTCGCCGGTCGCAACAAAAAATTTCGCCAGTCCAAGCACAGATGATCGCCATAAAAAATAACTTACTCGCAATCGTCGGGTCGTAGCAAAAATTCTTGCCGGTCCCAACAAAAATGATCGCCGGTTCCAGCAAAAAAGTAACTTGCCATTTGTGGGCCGCAGCACAAAATTCTCGCCGGTCCCAGCAAAAATGATAACCGGTTGCAGAAAAAAAAGGCTTTGTCATCGCTAGGACGCAGCAAAAATTCTCGCCTGTCCAAGCAAAACAACTCGTAGTCTGTTGCAAAAAAATGTTCACCGTTGCTGGTCACCACGCAAAAACACACCGTCCCAACAAAACAACTTGTCGTTTGTAGCAAAAAAAAGTTCACCGTCGCTGGTCATCGCAAAAGGTCACAGCGGTCTCATCAGAACGACTCGTTGGTTGTAGCAAAAAATGCCTCATCGGAGCCGGTCACAGCAAAAAATCACGCCGGTCCATCAAAACGACTCGCCGGTTGTAGCTCAATATCAACCGGTTGGAGCTCCGCCGGGCTGTCCATGGCAATTGCAACGAAAAAAAATAAAGAAAAAAAACGAGTGGACACGATAGAGATAAGTGTGGGAAAGAAAAGCGGTTGGGAAGCTCCAAAAAATAAAAAAGCGGCCGAGGCCCACCAGCATGTGCGTCGTTGGTGCAACAGGAGCCACTCGATCAATACGGATCGTACACTGCGCACGCGACCGTCGCGCGGTTAGGCCGGTCCGCCGGTGTGCAACGTTTCCCTTTCTTTGCTCGGCTTCGGTTTGTGGCTAACTTTCTTTTTTTTTTTTAAATGTTGTGGCAAACTTTCTTGGTATATCGTGTGGGGTTAGTTTCCTACAGCTCGTTCGCACAGAAATCTTCGAGACGGGCCTCGTTGGTACTTAAATTCGACATACGTCCGTGATAAATTAGTTACTGCTCTGCCACTGAAGTTTGGTTATATCATATCATCTGCTTTGATAGTATATCTCTATACATCGATGTATGGTTGAGTTAGTGGTTAGTACTTTCATCTTGTACTGGCGTAACGTTTATGGAAGTAGGGCTGAATAATTTTTGGATAATACGTGTATATATGACAACTGCTACTGATCAAGGTACACGGCTTTATGTGATGTTCGTGATGGCATTTGCGGGCTAATATTTGTACTCAACGATCATGTCCATTATATTTTCTTCTGCAGTTAGTGTCCTTCATAACTATGCGTCTGTCCCAGTTAGAGCATGTTCTTGTTTTGAAATGCTGGAGGTCCATGGTTTCTGTTACATGTTACAGAATGTTCTTGTTAATGAACATACTGGATTCCATTAGTAACTGGAGATTAGGTTAATGTCGTTACACAAAATGGCTTGACACAACTGTACATGTATTAATTATCTATTGCGATATTTAGGTGGTTAAGTAGTGTAAGCACACAACTGTATCCGTTATTCATTTTGGGAGGCTTTATCGGCAGTAGTACTGAGTAGTGAACGATCTAGTTTTGTTCTCACTGCATGCAATTCACTGTATTTGGATGTCCTCCTTCTATTGCAATTTTTGCTTTTGCCAATGCCAATTGCTCTATATATCAAATAACATTCTATATCTCACAGGGCCTAACAATATTTGGGTTTATTTTGTTTTCCCTCAGACCTCCTTGGAATTTACTCGTCAGAAATGGTCACCATTAACAGCCAAGCAGTGCATTGCCATTTCACTCAATTACGCCCAATTTCTTCAGCCAGCAGCCAACTTGAACGACCGTGCCTTCAGCAATCACCACCTGTATTTCATTGTGATGACTGAACAGCAGTTCCGTCAGTTCGAGGAGCACAATAGGGTGAGAAATCGTTGGTGGTTCGAATATCAAAGTTACTCAAGGCCAGCACAGGAATCGGAAGGGGATGATCTGAAGGAAAATAAGAAGAAGGATGTCGATGCCGACTCCAGGATCAAGGTCAAAAACTATGTGGTCACACGCAAACAGCGGAGGCGCAACAGATATTTCATCTCTCCGGAGTCGTATCAGAGTATCACTGGCACACCATTGCCTATGCCCAGAATCATGATATTGCAGTATTTCATGCTTCCAAATATGAACTCTGACCAAAGAAGAATAACACTGGAGGCAGGGGATGACCCACCTGTTCCTCGAGGGATGACAATGGCAATGCCATTGATCAGGAAATACCAACAAGCTCCCGGGCCAGCCAATGTGCCGCAGCATGGGGTTCCTCTTCAACAGCCACATGATTATTTGGAGGAGATGGTATGTATGCGAGTTCAGTTGTTCTTTTGCACTGTGTGAAGTACAAATCAATAACAATCTTTTTGTTTTCAGGGAAAATGTGATACAACTGATGCAAAGAATGTAGAGGAGATGGCCTCCTTCTCCAGCAACGTCATGCTCTTAAAGGTACGTAGCAGTACGAGCATATCTTCTTTGCACACGAGCTGATTATACGGTTCATTTTTGTAAATAACACTCTGATGTTCGATTACAGGATTTACTCCTCAGCGTTCATGAGAATGTAACGAAGACGCAGGAGATGATTGTGAACAACGTCTCATCTTCTAAGGTGATTACATAAGTTGGTTGAGAATACCTAAATAGAACCCTCATCACAAATATTCAACATTTTATAATTATTTCTTAGATGCCACTGAAAAATGAACCTTGTAAGATCAGTTTAGTTGATCATCATTTCTTAGTTATCTAATCATTCTTAGACGCCCCTTGTGATTCCTATCTAACGATTTCATGCTTATACCAGGAAGGAGATGGCTCCAAGAGGCTGAATGAGATGACTTGGGTCAGGAAAGGCCCAGCACCTTCAGTGGTTCCAAGCTATGTGCCACCTCCCGTGGTTCCAGGTTATGTGCCACCGCATAACCATGAGAAGAACAGAGCTTCTGATTCAGAGGCTTCAGCAATCCATACCTTGGTACGTTCACTAGCTCTTTTGCACTGTGTATCTTTCCTACTTAATTTTGAGTTGGTGATGACTTCATTTCCCCTACTTTACACTTAGTAGCATGTATGGCCACAACTTTTGCATGTCTGTGTGTACTCATTTGGTCATTCCATCTCTAAATTCATGCATTGAACTATTATGTGGTTGTTATCTCTACATTCATGCATCAAACCACTACTTGTATGTTGCATATAAGTGGTGGCCGAGCCAATCTAATTGGTCTCCTCATTTGACAAATTTTGATCCTCCTTTTTTCTATTATAGCTTCATAGCAACGCACGGGTACTATGCTAGTAAATACAAATCAACAAGAACCTTTTAATTTTCAGGGCAAAGCTGAAGGTATGTAGCAGTATAAACATATCTTCTTTGCACACGAACTTATCATACGTTGCTTTTGTAAATAACATTTTGTTGTTCGATTGCAGGACATGATCCTAAGCCTCCGTGAGAATGTTATGAAGATGAACGAGATGATTGTGAGCAATGTCTCATCTTCCAAGGTGATTACAGAACCCTCATCACAAAATATTCAAGATTGTCTAATTATTTCTTAGCTGCCTACCTGTTACATCACTAAAATGAACCTTGCATGTTTAAATTTAATGGCAGGGAGGATGAGGTGCTCTCTAGCAACCTTGCATTTTTAACCATGTTGACCTAGTTACTAGTATAGCATTATATTGCCACACAAGTGTACCACTGTTACACTGTGATTTCCATCTAACGAGTTTAGCTTCGGAAGGACCATAAAATGTTCAGCATTCATCATGCTTTCTTGGCTGCATATAAAAATGAACTTTATATGTTTATAGCAGGACGGCGACGGTCGTTGTCAAGGTAGTACCAGACCTTTCATTGTAGTCACCATTAGTAACTGTGATGTGCATTGTTTTTGGTTGATCTGGTATGGCAGAAAGTATAACGGATAACCAATGCTAGGATATCTATGATAATGCACATAATCATTTTAGGATAAAGATTGTTGGGTTTCTTTTTCAGGACAACCATGAGCCTCTGATGTCCATGATCGAGGAACATGTGGATGCTCTGTCCAGGGCCTTCTTATCTTTGAAGGTATATAGACCTCAGACACATGGCATGCCCCAACATCAATGGTGGCAGATAGCTAACTATATTTGCATTCCTTGGACAGATTGTAGGCTTGGAAGATGATGGTTCAAGTGAGGCATATACTACTACTGCAGATGAGTTTGAATCTTGTCTCCCCATGGTCTCTGTAAAAGAAAGGGTGGCAATGCTTGATGGCTCCAGCAGCACTACACCTTCGGAGGTAGCTAACCGTGTCTGTATGCATGTTGTACGTAACGCTTTTGGCATGACAGGGAGCAAACTGTCAATTGCTCTAATAACTGTTTATTTGTTTGTTTTGTAGCGCACGATGGTCAAAGACAATACCAGCTTTGCTAAGAACTTGGCGATCATCAACCAAGGCGTACCGCATCTTAAGGTATGTAAAATGAACAAAGGCACACCTCATCTTAAGTCGTGTAACATATAGCAGACTAAGTGGACAATGACTCATTTTACTTGCACAGCATATGTTGGAGGCAAAAACAGGAGAAAAGATGGAGTTGGCAAAAGCTGTGGCGGGAGCTGAAGGTGAAAGAGCAAGAGAGGAGCCAGTGGAGCAAGAACCACAGGGGAGCTGCAGCTGGCCAGGGGGTTATGCTATCCAGGCAGGGGGCGTGACCGATCCAACCCCAAAGTGAGATCAGGCGACCTGCTTGAAAACCCAAGACTTTATTTGTATCTGTTTGTTTAAGTAGTCCTGTGACTCTATCGGTGCTAGACTTGAACTTATCTGTCTGCCTAGACTTGAACTTATCCGTGCTTTGAACTATCAGTTGGCTTTACCTAGATTCAACTGGCTTCCTTTTCTCAGTTTCTACTTTCTAGATTGCATTTCTGTTAATTGTTACTCCCTCTGTTCCTAAATATAAGTCTTTCTAGAGATTTCAATATGAACTACATACGGATGTATATAGACATATTTTAGAGTGTAGATTTACTCATTTTGCTCCGTATGTAGTCTATATTTGAATCTCTAAAAAGACTTGTATTTAGGAACGGAGGAAGTAGATGTTAGAACAGCGTATGCTCAGTTGGTCAGCTGGCGTTTAGCTCAATATAAGTTCCTCACAGTCGAGGCGGCGACAAACCTGACCGTGTGTGTGGCTGGCTGCACACCGACTTCCTCCTTTGCACCCTCTCTCTTTCGCTTTCGATATTTGGGATTCTGTTCTCTCAGCTTGCAACCTGACTCCAGCAGGCCAAATAGATAACTTAAGCACCATCATCTTGTGGCGTGGCGGCCTCATGCCGGCAGGATCATTCCCAAGGTGCACAGATGACACTTTTTTTTTTCCGAGAACACGCGGGAGATCTGCGTTGCCTATGTAGTGAGAATGTAAGATAGAAAGCACGGTTCATATACAAGAGTGAGATGAGTTCAACAAGACTACCGTTCCCCACCTTCCTCCAATCCCAGCAGTGATCATGAATTTTGTCCGCTCCATTTCAACGGGGTAGCCATCTACATCATGTGAATCATTTGGAGGGAGCCGAACCGAAGGGCGTTCCAAGGATTAGGCCAACTCCAACCCGCGGCTGCATTTGGTCCGTCCCTGTCCGTTTGGGTTGACACGGACATAAAACGCGGCCCAATGCATCGACACAAGCTGACAGCCGTCCGTTTTCTGTCCATCCGCGACCCATTTTCGGCCCAAATTTAGGCCGCATTTGCGTCGAAATGGAGAGGGCGAGGACGTGCGGGACGCACGCCCTTCTCCCCCCCCCCCCCCCCCCCGCGCCCTGGCCAGCACGTCGGTGCCACAACGCTCCCATTTCCCCTTCCCTCCCAAAAACCACCCCGCCCTCCCGCGCCCCGCCATGGCCACCGCCCAAGCCTCCGCCGCCTCCCCCCCCCCCCCCCCCCCCCCCGCGGCCCCGAAGAAGAGCAAACCCAAGAAGCAGCTCACGCCGGCGCAGCTCGCCCGGGAAACGGAGAAGAGGGCAGGCTGTAGGGACGCCTCGACGGAGAGAAAGGCAAAGCCCAGGCCGCCGTCGACGATGCCGCAGTGCAACAGAGGGCCGCCGCGGATGATAACGAGGCCCTTGTCGCCAAGGCCACGCAGCAGGCAACGAAGCACACCCTCCTCCTGCTAGGGTTCAGCCGACCCATGCCGGCCATTCTTTCCACCGCCGCCATGGCCGCGGCGAGCACCCGCTCTTCGGTCGTCCGACCTCGACTAGGGCAGTCACCGAGCTCCTCCACAACCCCGCAGACGGCAGGTCTCCTTCCGACGCACGACCATGGTACGACCCGCTTCTCCACGTCACTGGACAGTAGTGTGATCGCGCCGGCCACCCCAGCTCCCGCAGCCAGCATCGACGCCTGGGTCCGGTGGCAGCCAGTCGGCGACCGGGATGCAAAAGAAGTGGCTGCGGGCGATTCCTACGGCCAACCTTCCAGATGCTCGCAAGCTGTTCGGCGAAACGCCCAACCCGAGGGCCGTGGTGAAGCCTTCCACCCCGAGGGGCATGACCAAGCCTTTGATCCCGACGAGACTCAAAGCCAAGACGGCTGCGGCCAAGATGATGGCGTCCACAGCAACCAAGAGGCCACCTACGGCCAAGGCAACCAAGAAGCCACCGATGGCCAAGGCGAGCCATGGCATGAAGACATATATTGTGAAGACGAAGAAGATGGCGTGGACATTGAGGAGGAGCCATTGTTTATCGATGAGCTCACCCTAAAAGCGATTGCACAAAAGAGGAGGCAAATCATTCAGACGGGATCATACACCAAAGACGAGGACAAGTTGATTTGCGAAAGTTGGAAGGAAACAGGGCAAGATCCCAAGACGAAGAAGATGGCGCTACTAGCATGAACTACGGCCGATGGCATGCCTATGGTCGCGGTCTAATTTAGTTTTCATTTTTTTCCTTGCAAAAGGGCCGGACGAAATGTGGCCGTCGGTTGGGCCCTGCGGAAAAAATTGCTCCGAGGCGGCCGGACAACAGGCCTTTGCCCGACCCAAACGGACACAATCCGGACAAAACAGACGTCCGTTTGGGGTCGTGCGTTGGAGTTGGCCTTACCATCTACCACGTCTTGTGTTGCGACTCTCTCGCAAAGCAATCGACCTTCGGGTCTTTTCCGCCAAGCCTCAGGCTCGGCTGTAAGAGTATCCACAGCCGGGTGCCTCAAAACCCCCTCAAATGCCCGGGCGGACAGGCCCAGTCATTGACCGGTCAAAAAAAGCAACTTAGACGGGCACCTCAAACCGGCCTCAAACAGCCCGATCCCACCACAAATTGCAGCAATCTCCCCTTCGACCTACCCGATTACACTTGCTCCTCTCCTCTCTTCTCCCTCCTCCACTCCGGCCGTATCCTAGATCCGCCGCCACCCTTGACCCGATGTCATTCTGAGCATCAGCGCCGTCAGCACCGGCACAACAGTCCTCACGGTAAGTCGTCGCCGGCCCGGACATCATCACACAAAAGTCCTCCCATCTGTGCTCGCCGCTGCGGACATCGTCGCCGCCCCAGATGCCACCGCGGTACGTTCGACAACTCTCGGATTGCACCTTGCCCTCTATGTGTTCGACACATTGTCTGACCAGGTTTTTTTTGTAATTTTTTAGTAGGCAAACCAATGGATTCCGATGCTTCGCCGGATGAGGAGTATGGACCCACGGAGGTTAATAAATGATTCGAAATGAGTTCCTCGATTCGTCGGATTCGGACAAAAAAGTCAAAATGATCATGCTCGTGAGCATCCAATAGGAAATGGACCGGGAGGTGGAGCACATTCTCAACTTTAAGGGCTCGATCAAAGGGAGAAGAGTTATTAACAGAGATAGGGTTTCTCGAGCACGGCTGCTCTACAAGGACTACTTTGCTCCGGACCCAACTTTCCCTGATGATCCATAGTTTCGACGCCGTTTTCGTATGCGCAAACCATTGTTTTTGCGCATTGTGGAGGGAGTGGAGGCACACGATGACTGCTTCAAACTCACTAGGGATTGTTGTGGCCAACTTTCATTCTACCACTGTGAGGTTTGCCTGCGCCGTGGTGCAAGTGTTTGGAGCAGAGTATCTGAGAGAACCAACTATGCAGGACACAGAAAAGTTGTTGGCTATTGGAGAGGCAAGAGGTTATCCAGGTATGCTCGGTTCAATTGATTGCATGCATTAGCAATGGAAGAGCTGCCCCAAAGGTTTGCGCGGAATGTACCAAGGTCACACCAAAGAGGCCACCATTATACTCGAAGCAGTGGCATCACATGACTTATGAATTTGACATGCTTTCTTTGGAATGCCTAGTTATCACAACGGCATCAATGTGCTTCAGCGATCCCTTGTTCAAGAGACTTTGTAATGAGGAATCGTCGCCGTGCAACTACACTGTCAACGACCGTTGACAGAGCTCCGTCGTAGATTCCTACCATCTCATTATTCCTATCATCTCATTGGGGCGATGAGGTTATTGTTTCTCGTCATGTGACTAGATTTGGTGTCATGTGACTAGATTTGGTGTCAGGTGCTCGGCTCTCGGGCGCTGGTCCTTAGAGGCACGTGCATGAAGACTTCCCGCCTGTCATTGACATGGTCAAGCCGGCTCCGGTAGGGGAGCGGCGACAACAGCGTGTTCTGACGACTACTGTGGTCTTTCGGCGGTCTCAGAATCTCGATGTAATTTTTATTATGTCTGAGGTGCTTTGCTTTGTACTTCCGGATAACTTTGATAATATATCTGGATCGTTTTTGCCAAAAAAAAAACCACTCTTGCAATGATGTACAGGGAACGAAATCAAACTGCTTTAAGCCTAGTCCTGCTGATTGTGCCCAGTGTCCGTTTCACAGACATCAGAAGTCACAGAAGGATCTACCACCGATCTTCGGATAAATGATTCACATCTAAAATGTCCAAACTCTTAAAGCAAACCTTGAGAATCACCATCCTTTAATGAATGGGTGTAAGTTTCAGTAGTAAGGTCGAGGATCTAACTAATGTGAAAGCACCCGTTAAGTACACGAGAGTTGAACCAAAGATATATGAACCTACATGCTGGCAAGAAACAGGACATGGATAAAACCATCCAGCTTGATCTCCCCCTCTGATGGTGCAAAGAAAACCCATCCACCGGCTTCTGGATATATACGGGCCATTCACGCCTAGCAAAAAAAGTAGAAAAGGAGATGTAAGATCAGGGATTATACCGATTACACCAATATGATCAAATGTAAACGCAGAAACACGCATGTACAAAGACCATTGAGCACATGTACAAAAAAGAAATAAAAAAGGCAGCTGCTGGTGTGCAATAACTCAAGGGTAATTAACTAGCATAATCATTTGCCGTGTTTGCTTTCTCTAGCATGTTTCACCTAGCAGAATCATTTAGCTTGTTTTGGTAATAAAAAAAAAGAATCTAATGGTCTTTAGCAAGACACCTCACGAACAAATGTGTGCGCCACAAATAGAACAGTAAAATAAGCTACCAAAGGCATAAATACACTTCTACTCCCTCCATTTCAAAATATAAGCTCAGGCTGCAGGTGGGACTCTCCGTGGGAGTCCCACCACAACCCCACTTAGTCCCAACTTGATTTGGTGGGTAATTGCTAACAGCCCGCTAAAATTTATGTGGGTTTCATGGATATAAGTGGGATCCCACTTACAAATACATGGCGTGCGTGTGTCTGTTCTACTGGCAAAGCTAGCTAGCTGCTAGGTGTACATGCATTACTAGCTCTCTATACGGATCGAATCCATGGCATTCAACGACGATGAGAAGCCTTCTGCTTCCAATGCAGGCAACACCAATGGCCTCGTGACGATCAAGACGCCGACCTACAAGAAGAACGAGGCAACACTGACAGCGGACACGGTGCCGGCGGTGGTGGAGCTGAACGCCATCTCGTCGACGGCTGTCCGTCCGAGAAGGGCTGAATCTGGTGGCGGTGTTGGACGTGAACGGCAGCAGCATGCATGGCAGTTGGCAACAAGCTGCACAACATGAAGAGGGCGATGCAGTTCATCATCGTGAAGCTCACCCCCGTCGACCGCCTCTACATCGTCTCCTTTTCCAACTCCGCCACCAGGCACTGCGCGCTACGCTCCGTAACGCAGCTTGCCGAGGCCGACCTCAAGGCCGTCATCGACGGCCTCTTCGCCAGGCAGCAGGACCAACATCAAGGCCGGCTTGGACACTGCTCTAGCTGTCGTCACCGGCCGCGCCACTGCCAAAGCCCGCAAGCCAACGTCTTCCTCATGTCCGACGGCCAGCAGAGCGCCGGAGACGCCAAGCAAGCCGAGCCCAGCAAAGTGGCCGTGTACACCTTTTGCTTCGGCAAGGACGCCGACCACGTCCTGCTCAGTGAGGTCGTCGAAAGTCCCACGGCGGGATGTTCAGCTCCGTGCCGGATGGCGGCAGCGTGAGCGCACCCCTTCTCGCAGCTCCTTGGCGGGTTCTTCACGGTACGCAGGACGTGCAGCTCACGCTGACGCCCAAGACGGACGACCCCGGAACCTAGACGCCATGACCGGTCGAACGTTACTCCTTTGTGCTCGTCCTCCTGCCACTGGGGCTCGCCTGATGTTTAGCATGGTAAACGGTAAAGGTGGGATTCCAGTGGGATAAATGGGACAACCCGATTAATTTTGCTTGCGTCCAGTGGGTTCCCATTAAAGCAGTTTAAGTGGGATGGGATGATTAGTCCCACTAAATCCCACTCCCACCTGCAGCCTGAATATAAGCCCTTTAGAGATTCCAATAGATTCACTCATTTTGCTTCGTATGTAGTCCTTATTGAAATCTCTAAAAGGGCTTATATTTAGGAACGGAGGGAGTACATGATTGCAAGTTCTATACTGAGATGTCATCTGCAGCTGCTAAATTGCTAGCTGAAAATATGCAAGTCAAATTGCATAATGTAAGTACCAGTGGATAAACAATTGATTTATTGTGCAGAATTTCTTTTAAAACAGGTGGGCAAATATCAATGCTGCATATCATCTGAACAGAAAACAATGGGATTGTAAGTAGCACAAACACCTCTTCAGAACTGCTTGTGAACTGGGAGTATTCTGACTGTCGAGTTTTTTTCAGCTGGGTGTTGATCAAGGGCATAAACTATTGGGCTGGCTGGGTGATTGGTTATTTATTATAAGAGAATAAAAGGAGAGGTGGTTACTAAGACTATCATGATGTTAGTACAAAAGACCAAGGATTAATTGTGAGTAAGATTTACCCAAATGCGAAGCTTTCTCTTCACCTTCCAACAAAGCCATCCGGGTTTTTTGGTTTCCTTTTCAGAATATACCAGCCCTTTGTTCCTAAAAGGAGCACAAGAAGAATGGCCCAGTAAATAAGATGATCCAAGGACCAATTGCGGACGACGGGGGACGGTGTGAGGACACACAAAGTAGGGCCACTGACATACCAAACATTGCGAATGCAGCAGCTAATGACATGTTGGATGAGGCTATAAGGACCTGGGTTAAAGCCATCGCTATATCCATCGAATGGCTGAGACCAAGCACCGGTACTGAGACGGTATTGCGCAAAACAACCGTTGACTGGATATGTATACACAACTGTCTCAGCGATGATGGTTGGCAGTGCCTTGGAGGAGACGCTCAGGCTCCGATCTTCAAGGAAGAGGGCTCGGTCTCCTTGTTACCGGGACAAACCTCTCCAAGATGAGGTCCTCGAGCTTGTAGATCAAAATGTGAGACATGGAGCTGTCGGTATACCCGACAAGCAGGATCTGCGAGTCGCATTCTACAAGATGGTAGCCGCTGTAGAGCTTATCTGCTGGGCATGTGGCAATCATCTTTGGCAGCAGCGGCGGCGAACCAACCTGCGAGGGGGGGTCCATCTGGAAGACCAGCGAGCCATTATCACAAGGAAATTGCACCAAATATAGCTTGCCTTGGAGCGACAAGGGTGCAATATTTACTGGGATTTCCCAGCTTGGCATTGTCCATTGCCGGTCCTGGGAGGTAGCAAAGGCTACACGTCGCAGATGATGGAACACAAGCATGACGGTGATGGCTCCGGCACTGCAGGAGGCAGTAGCACAGACGCAGTATCTGATGAAGGACCACCACCAGTGAGGATCAGAACCACGAGGGACCGAGGGGTCGTTCTTCAGCTGCGCGAGCAGGGTGGCGAGTGGTGGGAGCTCCACGATGTCGCCGGTGAATGGGTGGACGAGGCGGATGCCGGTGTCCTCGTCCCTCTGGAGGAGGATGTAACAGGCCCGATTTACTCTGCTCTCTCTCTCTCTCTCGATCGGATCTAGGGGAAGCAGGAAGATAAGAGAAGGAAGGGAAAGGTTGGGGATAACCGGAGGAGGATCAGCCTCTCTCTCTGTTCACAAGTTGTGGTAATAGTCGATACAGACCCAGTGGTTCAACCACCTACTTAACCAGCCGCGTGCACGCAGTCATCGCTTGGCCCCAATTACACGCTTAGTCTACGGCCCAACACAGAATGGCCCAACTCAGCTAGTCACACATTGCAGCCACAAGGCTCGCTTCTTCCATGCCCTCTGTGACAGGTGGGGTCCGCCTGGCAGGCGTGACATTCTCCCCTCCTTGAGTGGCGGCTTGCCCCCAAGCCGCTGTTGACGGAAAACGATGACGGAGCTTGACGGGGTCTTCCCAAGTAGCCAGAGAAGGAGGTAGCTCAGACCACTGCACCAGGAGGCGCGGCTGGAGCTCGCTCTTGATGCGCACTAGCTTGTTACTCAAGATCGCTTCTGGGTGATGTTCAGCCTGCAAAACTGAGTTAGCTGGTGGTAAGGAAGGACTCACTGGAGTGTCTGGCCCGACCGCTTGTTTCAGCTACGAGACATGCTACGAGACATGCACCACAGGGTGTATCTTGCTGTCCTCCGGCAACTGAAGTTTGTAAGCAACGGCACCAACTTTGGCGATGATGGGGTACGGGCCATAGTATCGAAAGGCAAGCTTCTGATATGGGCGCTGCGCCACTGACGTCTGAATAAAAGGCTGCAGTTTGAGGAATACCATGCCCCCCACTTCAAATGCACGGTTGGTACGATGTTTATCAGCTTGTTTCTTCATACGATCTTGGGCATGTTTAAGCTGCTGCTGAAGGTGCTGCATCATCACTTCTCTTTCATGCAACCAGGCTGTCAAATCTGGAACAGAGCTCTCTTCCACTTGTGTAACAGCGAATTCTCTTGGTAAATGCCCATAGATCACTTCGAATGGGGTGCGCCCAAGAGATGAATGGAAAGCCGTGTTGTACCAATACTCCGCTAGGAACAGCCATTTGTTCCAATTTCCAGGGCACGAGTGAACAGCACAGCGTAAGTACCCTTCCAAGCATTGGTTGACCCGCTCTGTTTGCCCGTCGGTCTGTGGATGGTACGAGGAACTGAGGCGCAGCTGAGTTTGGGAGATCTTGAACAGTTCCTGCCAAACAGCACTCGTAAAGATGCGATCTCGATCTGAGATGATAGCCATGGGAAGCCCGTGGAGACGGAAGATGTTTTTCATAAACGCTGTAGCCACAGTCAGAGCCGTGAATGGGTGGGTCAATGGCACAAAGTGGGCATACTTAGAGAACTTGTCCACTACGACCAGAATCACATCATACCCTCCAGACTTGGGCAAGCCTTCAATGAAATCCAAAGAGATGACCGCCCACGGTCGTTTTGGAATTGGCAGAGGCTGGAGAAGCCCCGCAGGGGAGACCCGTTCCGTCTTAGCTCGTTGGCAGGTGATGCAAGATCGGACGAACTGTTTGATCATTCCTTTCATACCTTTCCAAAAGAAGAGGTTCTTGACTCGGTGGTAAGTAGCGTAGAACCCTGAGTGACCACCGATGGCACTATCATGGAGTGCTTTGATCAATGACTGTTGCACTTCCTCATTTGCCCCAATCCAGATTCTCCCTTTGTAACGGATCACTCCATCTTGCAGAGAGTAGTCAGGATCACTCAATGGATCCAAGGCCAATTGCTCAAGCTTGTTTTGAACATCCCGGTCCTGTCGATAGCTGACTGCTACAGCTTCCAACCACGACGGGCGACAAATGGATACAGCCGCCAGTTCCGTCTCTGCTCCATGCTCTCGTCGCGACAACGCGTCTGCTGCCTTGTTAGTGATGCCCATCTTGTACTGGATCCGAAATTGCAGCCCCACTAGCTTGGTAAAAGCGCATTGTTGGATCGGTGTGTTTAGTCGCTGGTCTGTCAAATTCAGCAAGCTTTTCTGATCTGTGCGTACCAAGAACTCTGCATGTTGCAAGTAGGGACGCCAGTGGTCAATTGCCATCATGAGCGCCAAACACTCTTTTTCATAGGCCGAGAGCCCAATGTTACGAGGTCCAAGAGCTTTGCTAAGATATGCCAACGGGTGCGAATCCTGCATTAAGACAGCGCCCACTCCCGTAGCACTTGCATCTGTTTCCACCACGAACTTCTTGCGAAAATCGGGCAAGGCTAGTACCGGAGCTTGGATCAATGCTCTCTTCAGTTCTTGGAATGCTGTGTCAGCTGTTGGGGTCCAGATAAACAGTGTTCCTTTCTTCAACATATCGGTCAGTGGTCGAGAGATAATGCCAAAGTTCTGAACGAATTTCCGGTAGTACCCAGCCAAGCCTAAGAACTCGCGCAGTTTGCGCACCGAGTCCGGGCGCGGCCAGTCCCGAACTGCCTGGATCTTCTCGTCTTCTGTGGCTACTCCAGCAGCGCTGATTTTGTGGCCCAGATAACTGATCTGCTGTTGCGCGAAGGAGCATTTCGACAGCTTCACCTTCAGCCCGTGATCAGTCAGCAGTTGCAACACCTGGCGCAACAGCCCCACATGCTCTTCCAGAGTCGAAGAGTGGACTAAGATGTCGTCCATAAATACCAGCACACCGTGGCGAAGCAGTGGTTCCAGCACCGTGTTCATTCCCCCTTGGAAGGTTGCAGGCCCACCTGTGACTCCATAAGGCAGAACCCTAAACTGGTAGTGCCCTTGGTGAGTTTTGAAGGCTGTTTTGGGCTCATCTTCCTCTCGCAGTCGTATTTGGTGGTAACCCGCGCGAAGATCCAACTTTGAGAACCAACAAGAACCTGCTAGCTCGTCCAAAAGCTCATCAATCACTGGCAGAGGGTAAGTACTTTTGACCGTTATCGCATTGAGGTGACGATAATCCACGCAAAGGCACCAAGTCATGTCTTTCTTCTTCACAAGCAACAGCGGTGATGAATAGGAGCTCGCGTTGTGTACTATCAGCCCAGCTTGGAGCAGTTCCCGCACTTGTTTCTCAATCTCATCTTTCTGTTCGGGTGTATATCCGTATGGCCTTATGTTCACTGGCTTGGCTCCAGGCAAAATAGGAATTGCATGGTCCCAGGCGCGATGAGGGGGCAACCCTGTAGGTTCCTCGAATACTGACTGAAAATCATTCAACACTGCTTGAACTTCCACGGGAATGTGCTCTATCACCACGTCTGGCCCAACTGCATACACACAGACTATATGAGCAATTGAATTGCTGTCTTCAAGAGCAGCCAACTGAGCACAAGAGATTTGCTGCAATTCTTGCATCTGGTTCTGCACCCCCATGAGTTGGATAAGCTGGCCCTGGTGTGTGAATTGCAGTCGTTTCTCTGCCCAGTCAATCCACATGGGGCCACATGCTTCTAGCCAATCAATACCAACAATCATATCGTAACAACCCAGCGCCAGAACTCTCAAATCAGTCACAAACTCGTGCCCTTGCGTTGCCCATTTGCACCCTGGCACACTGCCCGAACAAGATAATAGTCCACCATCTGCAATCTTGACTGAAACTGTAGCCATAGGCTGGATCGGCAACTGGAGCCTCGCTGCCATGTCCTCACTGAGGAAGTTGTGTGAGCTCCCGGAATCGACCAGAATTAGAACTTCCTGTGCACCAATCTTACCCAATAGTCGCACTGTGCGCGGTGTAGTTTGACCTGTGGTGGCCACTTTGGAGATACACATGAGAATATCTTCATCTGAGTCTGGATCCTGAACTGCCAGAGCTCTTTGATCTGCCTGCAACAGCTCTAATAGCTCCTCGACCACATGGAGTTGAACTGTTGGACCACACTGGTGCCCTTGCCCCCACCTTTCACCACACTTGAAGCACAGCCCGCGAGCGCGGCGGTAGTTACGAAGAGCTGCCACACGATCATCTCCTCTGCCTTGATCGCGCCTATCCGGTGGGTGCGCTGCTTCGATAGCCCGACGATCTTCAGCGGCTGCCGGTGGTCCGGGCAGCATCTGACGCACCGGCGGTGCCCCGATCGCCAAGATAGGGCGTGGGGCTGGAGGTCGCTGATTCCCCGCGTCCTGTCGCCTGTATTCGCGTCTCGGCAGGGCCTCCATGAGCTCCTCCTGCAATGTTGCCAGAGAAAAGGCAGAATCCAAATCCTTGGGCTGATGAAACATAACAACTGAGCGAATTTCACCTTTCAAACCATCTAAAAACTGTGTGATGAAATACACGGGATCAAATGCTGGATTATGAGCTAGAATGTGGTGCATCAATTCTTCAAACCTAACCATGTAATCCCCTACAGTGCCAGTTTGCCGCAAGGAATTAAACTGACGAAGATGAACTTGGTATTGCTCCCTACCGAATTTAGAACAGAGGGCACTACAAAGGGACTCCCAAGTGAACGACGCACTCTGCGACTCATGGAGTTGCATCCATCGGGCAGCATTGCCCATGAAGTTGAGTGTGGCTACCCTGACCCAGAGATCTGGAGTCACTCCATACACATCAAAATATTTTTCACACTTAGTTTTCCAAAACTGGGGATTCTCGCCATCAAACGATGGGAAATCCATCCGGGGCAGTGCCCAGTGCGAATGCTGAGATGGGTATGAGTACGGTGTGTCATGAGAAAATCGACCCCCTTCTTGCAAGGTTGGCTCAACCCTAACCGGTGCCGAAACGAGAGATTGGGAGGGAGCCGTACCCTTGATCGGAGGCGGCTCGAGGGTGGTGACCACCCCCTGTGCCCTTCCTCCGGAGTCGATGAATTCGCCGTGGCCATCTGGCCCGTGGTGCCTTTGGTCGGCGGTGGAAGGACTCGACGCGCCGTGCACCACCGGATCCGCGGCTGGATCGGCCAGTGCGGGGTGGAGAGCAATCCGCCCAACTTGGGACCGGAGCTCGTCCAGTTGGTGCTGCAGATTGGTGACTGCAGGTCTCCAGAGCTCGAGGGAGGTCTGGATGGCATCGAGCCGTGCTTCGTTGGCGACGCGGCTGTCGTTGACCGCCTTTGCCAGCGCAACGATCTGCTCCTCCATCGCCGCCGCCTGGGTCGCCTGCTTGGTGTGGTAGCGTGGCTTGAGGTAGGGGTTCTCCAGATCGGCTGACCTCTGATACCAGATGTAACAGGCCCGATTTACTCTGCTCTCTCTCTCTCTCTCTCGATCGGATCTAGGGGAAGCAGGAAGATAAGAGAAGGAAGGGAAAGGTTGGGGATAACCGGAGGAGGATCAGCCTCTCTCTCTGTTCACAAGTTGTGGTAATAGTCGATACAGACCCAGTGGTTCAACCACCTACTTAACCAGCCGCGTGCACGCAGGCATCGCTTGGCCCCAATTACACGCTTAGTCTACGGCCCAACACAGAATGGCCCAGCTCAGCTAGTCACACATTGCAGCCACAAGGCTCGCTTCTTCCATGCCCTCTGTGACAGGTGGGGTCCGCCTGGCAGGCGTGACAGAGGAGGAGGCCGTCGACCGAGTCAAGAGCGCAGTGGCTGTTGAACAGCGGGAGCTTGACACGGACAAAGGTTCCCGTGTCAAGGTTGAAGAAGCGGACGTAGCCGCGCAGCTTGCTGTGGCCGGGGTAGAGGCCATGGCCCTCCGGCAGCATCATCCAGCGGCGCGGGTGGAAGCGCGGATCGGCGACGCCGCGGCCACGCAGGCAGACAGTGCCAGATCGCCAGCTGGTGCAAACGGCGCGGAAGCGCACGTAGTTCAGAATATCGCCCGAGAGCACTCTCCAAGCTATCTCACAAACCAAATCCTCTGAAAGCGACGCCCAGAGGGGGGAAGAAAACGGGGGCGCCACTGCGCCAGCGACATCATCCAATGTCACCGCCGCAGACCGGCGGCACTTCCTTGTGCGCGCAGTCGTGGCCGGCGGCGCCGAAGTGCGTTTTCTAGATCTCGACGGTGGCATCCTTAGTTCCAACTCGCAGATCTGATGCACCAAATAAGAGCAGTGATGATGAATTTTACCTCTGGAAAAACGAAAGAAACGCTAATGATGAGGAATATGACATAGTCGACGGTCATCCCCAGATTATCCAGATTATAGGGGATAAATTGCACAGATGAGGCGGGTGCGGTACCTGTGGACTTGAGAAGTTGAGATGGTGAATGCCTGTGGAGAACGTTTGAGGGGATTCACCGGCATCGGCGGCCTCGTTCTATGCTTGTCCACTGCTTGGCATGACCGGCGGCCATTGCTTCCGAGTTAGGAGATCCTCGCTCTCAATTTCGATTTGGGAAAGGTGGAGCTCAGCGGCGGCTAGGTCTTCTCTGCCTTCGTCCTTTCTTCTCTGCCTTCCTCCTGTCCAAATGGCTATGGCGCATCGCGACCGGAGAGGGGGGACTATATGGCTTAACATTATCCGCGCGAAGTACCTGCGCGGACAGCCGCTAGCATTTTCCCCCCGATCGGTCGGCTCCCAGTTCTGGCAAACGATTATTCAGCTCATGCCGGTACTTCGGATTGGATCCTCAATCCAGGTAGGGCTAGGCACCGGCACTCTATTCTGGTTGGATAGGTGGTCCGACACTAGGCCCTTCGCCGAGCGGTTCTACCCACTCTTCTGTATATGTCCCAACCCACAACTTACGGTTGGAGCGGCCTTGGCAGACCTGGGTAGTGTGACATTCAGACGCACCTTCGGACCTCAGGAACAGGTCCAGTGGGAGGAGCTGTCGGAGTGTGTTGCCCTTCACTCCCCCTCGCTTGAGCCTGATGCCTTGTCTTGGCACCTTGAGCCAAATGGCATGTTTTCCACTAAGTCGCTATATAAGGCCATGCTAGCTTCTCCTGGTCCACAGGAGTTGAATCTCCTTTGGGAGATTAAATTGCCGCTGAAGATTAGGATCTTCTTGTGGCAATGGGTGCGTGGCCGCCTACCTTCGGGTACAGAGGTACTCAAACGCCACGGGCCTAGTGATGGGCAATGCCCTCTTTGTGATGTTCCGGAGGACTCCAATCACATCTTCTTCCGGTGCCCGGCAGCAATCTTCCTTTGGAGTTGTTTGAGCGATGTGGTGGGCGGAAGTTGGCTCCACAATAACCTCCCGGACCTGTTCCGCGAGGTCCTCGGCTCACCCTTTGTGACCCGCCCACCCTTGTGGGTTGCCATCGGCGCACTAGCCTGGACGTTGTGGAATGTGCGCAATAAACTTGTGATCGAGCGTGTGGTTCCTCAACGTGTGACTGATGCTATTTACAAAATGTGTGGCTTCATGCAGCTCTGGCGTCCGCTTAGCAAGCGACGGGATCAGCCCCACCTTGACGTGCTCATTGCCGGCCTTCGCTCCACCGCGGGATCGCTCACGCCCCCGCCACCTCCTCCTCCTCCCGAGCCGGATTAGTTTGTCCTTTTATTTGGGGTTTGTTGTGATGTGCCCCCAGCCAGACCTGTTTTTTATTTGGCTTTTGGCCTTTTCCTTTTCCTTTGAACTTGGAACCTGAACTTTTCTTCTTGTGGTTGGATGCTTGGTGCGGTTGCTTTATAATATAAAGCGGGGGGAAACCCTTTTTCGTCTTTCTTCTTTTTACTAGCATGCCCGCGGGAGAGATAATTCCTTTTGTATTATCTGCATGCAACGCAAGTATTGTATTAATTCCTTTGCGTCAATTTTTTGGGGGAAACTCTCCTTCCTTATTTATGCCCACTAATCACGCCCTAGGTATTATAATTTCTTAGGGTCATTATTCTCTCCTTTCCTTTTTTGTGTGTGCGAAATTCCCCTTTCTTATGGACCCTGATAAGTGCCACACATGGCAACTCCGAACGTTTTTTATGGCAAGTTTAGTGACCCGAGGATGACAACTTTAGTTGTCAAGCATGGCAATTCTCTTTTCAGATGGCAAGTTTCAGTTTCTTTTTTGGGTTTGTTTTTTCTTTTCAGACGGCAACTTTAGCTTAAAAAACGTCAGAGCCGGAGTCTTTCGTGTCACACGTGTGAAACTTATCATTTGGGCCGGAGTTCTTAATTATGCCACACACCACACATCCCATGAAAATCTAAGCGACATATATGTCGGCCAACCTTTGTTTTTTTTAGGCATTTTTCTCACAAAGGGACTCATTATTACTATTTATTAATTCTCAAGGCCAGGCCATGCGAAGGGACGGTCAGCCCGCTTCAATGTTGCGCAGCGGCCGAAGTTGGTTTCTTGGGACGCGGCGTCTGCATTGAAGCGGCGATGCCCGAGAGGTTGCGCCCTTCAGCGTAGTCTCACGTCCGTTCACATCGCTCGGCATCAATGTTGGTCGCTGCATGCTCTGGGCCGGTATGAATGCGACGCGGCAAACGGCGCAGGCGTTGGATGGAAAGCGCGGGAGAGGGGGTTTTGGTGGACCACGACAGTCAGAAGCAGATGTGGTAGCTGTCCGAACGCCCGCAAAGATCCTCCTAGTTTGTCTCGGGTTTGCGAGAAAAGGTGCATCTGGACCGGTCGGTGGACCGATATAGGACCGCGTTGGATGACAAAACACGTCCGGACCGCGCGGTTCGGATGGTTGCGAGCGGTTTAAGGGTCCACGTTGAAGATGCCCTAAGAGAACAAACCTTGTATTTTGCATAGTGATGTGTTAGCTTGGTTGGTCGCTGCCTTTGCACTTGACCCCGACGTCGGGAGTTTGGTCCACACCTTCTTGCCGCCCTCCTCCTCCTCATCCTTGTCGTCGGATTCTCCCTGCAATTAGCCGATGAAGCCCTAGGATTTCTCCACCTCCTGTCGTCGCGCTCGTGCAAGGGGAGGAGAAAAGAGGAGCTAGAATGAGTATTGTAGATTGCCTGGCAAGGTATAGTCGCTCTGAGTGAGCTACGGCTGTGTGGCTCAGTAAAGGACCCCCATTTATTGAGGATCTCTTGCCGAAGGGTTGCAACTCTACCTTATTGGAATAAACTATTATTGATCTCGCAAAAAAATGTGGTGGAGTGCGTGCCCTCGATCAACACCCAACAAACTTCGACAGTCAGAATACTCCCAGTTCACAAGCAGCTCTGAAGAGGTGTTTGTGCTACTTACAATCCCATTGTTGTCTCTTGTCGGTAGAGATGATATACACCATTGATATTTGCCCACCTGTTTTAAAACATTTTCTACACAATGAATCAATTGTTTATCCACTGGTACATACTTTATGCAATTTGACATGGATATTTTCAGCCAGTAATTTAGCAGCTGCAAATGATATCTCACTATAGAACTTGTAATCATGTGGAAGTGTATTTTGTGCCTTTGGTAGGTTATTTTGCTGTTCTATTTGTGGTGCGCACAGTGTTCATGAGGTGTTTTCAGAATTTGTGCAGTGATAAAATCTTGTAACTTGTCTTGTTGAAGACCATGTACTCCATTAGATTCTTTTTTCTTTTTACCAAACAAGCCAAATGATTATGCTAGGAGAAACATGCTAGAGGAAGCAAACAGGGCAAATAATTATGCTAGTTAATTACCCTTAAGTTATTGCAGACGCAGCAGCTGCCATTATTATTTTTTTGTACATGTGCTCCATGGTCTTTGTACATGTGTGTTTCTGCTTTTACATTTGATCATATTGGTGTAATTGGTATAATCCCTGATCTTACATCTCTTTTTCTACTCTTTTTTTCTGCTAGGCGTAAATGGCTCTTATATATCCAGAAGCTGGTGGATGGATTTTATTGCACCACCAGAGGGGCAGATCAAGCTTGATGTTTTTATCCATGTCCTGTTTCTTGCCAGCATGTAGGTTCATATACAACTATCTTTGGTTCAACTCCCGTGTAGTTCATGGGTGCTTTCACATTAGTTAGGTCCTCGGCCTTACTCTGAAAACTCACACCCATTCGTTAAAAGATGGGGTTTTTGAAGGTTTTGCTTCGGGAGTTTGGACATTTGAGATGTGATTCATTTACCTGAAGATCGGTCGTAGATCCTTCTGGGACATCGAATGTGTCCGTGAAATGGACACGGCACAACCAGCCGGAACGAGGGCCTGTTCGTAGCATTCCACAGCCTCGAACTCCTCAACTAAATAGTCCAAAACCAGCCGATGATATTTCTCGCCTGTCACGAGACCTAACTTGCTCTCGCCTCTAGTGCGGAGATACTGGGCTAGCCCAAACTGTAGCTTCTCGCACAACTTTTTTCCGTAGGGTTTTCCTTTTTGTCGGGTTTTCACTGTTTTGCATCGGTTTTCTTTGTTTTTTCTCTACTTTTCTTCAGTTTTTCATTTTTATTATTTCTAAGGGTTTCTTTGATTTTCCTTTTTTCTTTCTTCTTTTTTTATTTTTTTGCTTTTTTCTCAAAAACTGTCTAATTTGTTCATACACATTGTACATTTTTCATATACATTAACTTTAATACACACTTAAAATTTTGAAAACACATGATTTTTTCTCAAATATATGTTTTCGATGTCTACTTTTTTGTATATACATTGTACATTTATCGTCTACATCTAAAACATGTTTTATACATGTTTAATATTTTGCAAATACATGATTCACATTTTTCAAGTACATGTTCTTGACATTTTTTTGAATACGTGCAAAATAATTTTCAAATACATGTTAAACACTTTTTGAATGGTACAAAACATTTTTTTACATAGTAAAAACTTTTTTTAAATGTCACGAACAATATTTTTCTAAATGTCATGTACATTTTTCTGAATGGTATGAAACACTTTTTGAATTAAGCAAATAATTTTCTTACATTGTATAAATAATTTTGAAAAATGTTACAAACATTGTTTTGAGACGTGCACTCATTTTCAAAAGTCATGTACATTTTTTTTCAATGCTATCAACATATTTTTTCAATTGATTAAATATTTTTACATTTTATAAACATTTCCTGAACGCGCGATAAAAGATTTTTTCAATTTTTAAATATCTCTCCATCTAAAAAATATAAGTAAAAGTAATAAAACAAAAATGAAAAAAAAGATGATAAAAAAAAGTGTGCTGTATACCAGCCCTACTCCTGCGCTGGGCCGGCCTATTTAGGGAGCTCCCGGGGAGAGCCTATGTCTCGCTTGCCGTGAGACGTAGAGCAGCCTCGCCTCAAGCGCGTCCATAATGGTCCGGCCCAGCGGGGACCACAGGCATTGAGCGTTTTTGTTTACTTTCAATTTCTTTTTTACTTTTTTTGTATTCCTTTTGCTTATATTTCGTACTCCCTCCATCCAAAAATACTTTTCGGAGAAATGGATAAAAATGGATGTATCTAGAACTAAAATACGTCTAGATATATCCCTTTTTTCGACAAGTATTTTCAAACGGAGGGAGTAATATTTAGATATATCTATAATAAAAATCACTTTACATACTGAGTTGAAAAAAATGGTAGATGCACATTTTAAAAATGTAAACGTGTATAGAATAATGTTTCTAATGTATACAAAAAATATACAATGTGTATGGAAAAAAGTAGACATCAAAACATACTATTAAAAATTGTAAACGTGAAAAAAAAATGTTCCTGATGCATTAAAAAAATGTACTATGTGTATGCAAAAACTTAGACATCAAAACATATATATTAAAAAAATGTTAAACTTCTATCTAAAAAAATATTAAACATGTATGTAAAATATACTTATGTATTAAAAATTGTTTATATATGTTCCTTGATGGAGGGAGTATTAAAAATGTTTAAAAAGTATAATAATATTAAAAAATGTATTAAAAAATGTATTAAAAAGTGTACTTACATATTTGAAAATGAAAAAAAATATTAAACATATGTTTATGTATTTTAGTTATAGATACATCCATTTTTATCCATTTCTCCGACAAGTATTTCTCGGCCGAAGGAGTATTAAACATGTATTAAGAAATGTTCCTTGTGTATAAACAAGTTCAATTATTTATCCAAAAAAAGTAGACATAAAAAACATATGTTTTAAAAAATGTTAATCATGTTTGTAAAAAAATGTTAAACTTGTACATAAAAACTGTTCCTGATATATACAAAAAAATGTACAATGTGTATGCCTAAAGGTTGACATCAAAACAATATTTGCATTAAAAAATGTAAATCATGTATTTTAAAACTGTTTAATATGTGTATAAAAATGTGGACGTGTATAAAATAAGTTGACCTCAAAAATATATACTTCAAAAAAATGTTAATCATGTATTTGAACAAACGTTTGATATGTGCACAAAAAATGTTTCATGTATTTGAATAAAATATTGAACATTTATAAAAATATATTCATGTTCTATGCGAAAAGAGAAAGAAAAACACTAATGAAACAGAAAAGAAACCAAGAAAACCAATAAAATCAAAAAAGAAATAAAGAAAACCTAAGAAAACAGAAACAGAAAAAGGAAACCAGTGCAAAAGATTAAAAAACAATGAAAACTGAGAAAAACGAAGAAAAAGGTAGAAAACCGAGAAAAGAACACAAGAAAAACGAAGAAAAGTGAAGAAAAGAAAAACAAAAAAAGAAACAAAGAAAAATGAAGATAAAAAACACATTAATGACGGTTTCCATGCTTTTACACTCCCACTCAACCATAGTAACAACAAACCATGGCTGGCCGAATCCACACGTGCTTGCCAACTTTCGACTTTCTAGGGGAGTATGTTTATAAATAAATCGGGACTGGGCATCCCTATTATCAGCCTCCCTCGTAAATTTGACAAGTCGAATAAACTCTTGTCGTGAGTAAAACACATTTAACATGGAAGGTATTGACCACCCCCATCGCTCCATGAGCTATACGAGTACACAAAACGGAAGGTTATTTGAAAGTTTAGAGGGGCTCATGCAAATTTACTTGGAGTGGTAATTAAGTACTATATATATATATATATATATATATATATATATATATATATATATATATAGTGGACACTTTTGGAAGAAACTTGGCTCGAGGGTTTTGGATGCACAAGCGGTAATTCCGCTTAGTGCGAAAGTATTTGGCTAGCAAAGATTATAAACAAACACCATATGTTGGAAGATCCATGATAATATAACTTCTATACAAATATACACAAACATAATTCATTACGTTGTCTTCCTAATATCAACTATTTTATCAAGTGTGAAAATATTCATTGAGGGTTCACAATCACAAAAGATGTTTCCAAAAGAGGCAAGAACAACATGCCTCCACCTCACCCTGTAGATTCTCTATTGTAGGAAAAAATCCGTAGTTGTAGAGATCCTCCAACAAATCCCAGAAAAATTTCCCAAACAATTGGTCATTATGTTCTCTCAATAATTTAGGGGAGGTTTACACGTGAGGTGTTTTCTTATATTCCCACTAAACCTTCCCCATTAATTTGTTTTCTTAATCCCCCTCTTCTCTGCAGCATGGCGGACTCTGGCGACGGTGATATGTGTTGACGAGCGGGTAGTCGACGGCGGCGGCGTGGTGGGTACGCTGGCGGCGACGCGCTGACATGGTAGTTGTTGGGGAAGGTCATTCTTTTTCCTAAATAGTGGGAAAGTTGGGTTGTTTTATACTAGGTCTCAATAATTTTTCATGGATTGAAGTCCGTTGGAGCTTTTTTTTAGGGAAGGCCATCATGGCTAGCTTTATTAAGGTCAAAAAACGTTTACATCATCTACGAGCTTAGTGACCACACAATCAAGAGGCTCGTCCAACCAACTAAAAGAGGACTTATTACAAAAGCCAAAGTTCGCTAGCACATGAGCCGCTTGATTACAAGAACGAGGACAATGCTTATAAATGACCTTCTCGGTCAAAGAACTAATATCAACACACTCCGCAAAAATTGCCACCGCCGAATCCCACCATCTTGTTTGTCCAGAGCAATAGTTAATGACGGAGTCTGATTCCGCTTCCACTCTATTGAATTCAAGCGAGTTTGCAAGAGCAAGCCCATCTCTCATCGCCATCGCCTCTGAAGTGATGACATCCACTTCAAAACGAATGAAAGCACACCATGCTGCTAGGAATGTCCCTTTGTCATCTCGTAGAATAGCCACTGTAGCTCTTCCTCCATCATTTGGGAAAAAAGTAGCATATACATTTAATTTTATGAAGCGAGGATCTGGTTTAGATCACTTAGCTTCGGGGTCCTAGATGACCGGGTCGATGCGTCCTGATGGTTACTTGCAATGGATAGGACCGGTAGAGACCATCTCCCCACCCAGGCGGGACAGAATCATTATGAGTAATATGTGTCCGAATCCACCATAGATACCAGCTTCCGATTGCAATGATTTGTTTGAAGTTCAGCTTCGGGTATATGCAATTGCTCATCAGGAAGTGATAGTATGTGCTCAAATATCGTGGAGCCTAACCTGTCCACTGGGAGGGCTTGATCAACAATATCAATCACTCCAAGGTGTGTCCATAAATCTCTCGCATGTGTGCACAGGAACAAAATGCCGAATGTCTTCTACCCCTTGGTGACAAACCGGTCAGGCACCATTAGACCCAATGTGCCTATTAGTTAGGATAGCTCACAGCGGCAGGATTCCACGAAACACTCTCTCCATCCGAAAATCTAAACTTTACGTGGGATCGTAAGTTTCCATAGAGTAGTCCAAACAACCGAATTTTCAGAGCCACCAGTTGCCGCAACAAGTTTTCTTGCGCCCGAAAAGAATGAACCCACTGTAAGTGGTACACTGTTCGAACTAAAAAAATTCCGGTCCTGTTTGGATGCCATGCTACAAAATCATCAAAGCCTTGTCGATGGATCGGTATTTACAAAATCCTTCGTGAGTCGACTGGATTGAACAAAGATCTTATCAACACCTCGTACCAAGTCCCATGCATTGGATCTATGAGCTCGCAGACTTTGG
Organism: Elymus sibiricus; assembly: GCA_039707655.1. Lineage (NCBI taxonomy): Eukaryota > Viridiplantae > Streptophyta > Magnoliopsida > Poales > Poaceae > Elymus > Elymus sibiricus. Next base: position 368,993,819 of record CM077668.1, read on the forward strand.
TTAGCATTGTATGTCCTCTTAGCAAAATAATTTTTCTATCGGGGCTAGCCGGATCCAAGGATCCTTCCAAATATCACTTGCTCACCCATTCCAATTCTCCAAATATACCCTTTCTTAAAAGTTTGCAACCCCTTCAGTATGCTTTGCCAAGTAAAAGAAGATCCACTTTTTGGAGTAGCATCAAGTAAACTACCATTAGGATAGTATTTTGCTTTTAGAACTCTTGCTACTAGTGATTCTGGATCAGTGATTAACCGCCAACATTATTTTGCAAGCAAGGTGAAATTGAAAGAATAGAGATCTCGGAATCCCATACCTCCTTCACTTTTCGAAAAACAAAGTTTCCACAATGTCATCCAATGCATTCTTCTATGCTCCTCATCATCTCCCCAGTTGAACTGGGATATAATATATGTAATCTCTTTGCATATCCCCTTAGGAATGCTAAACACAGTCATAGCAAAAACAGGTTTAGCTTGGGCAACAACTTTCAATAATATTTCCTTACCACCTGTAGAAAGAATTTTTTTTCCAGCCATCCCATCAACCTTTACTTTATTCTTTTGATGAAGTGCCTGAATAAACCACTTCTATTTGCTCCCACTAAGGCTAGAAGTCCAAGGTACTTATCTAACAGGGCTTCTGTATTAATGTGTAAGATTTCACATATCTCTGCCCTAGAAACCGCACTAGTATTAGGGCTAAAAAATATACTTGATTTGGCAAAACTCACTAATTGTCCCGAGCTCTGACAGTAGGTATCCATGGTCTACTGTAAGACAGTTGCATTTAAAACATATGTGTTCATAAGAATCAGAGAATCGTCAGCAAATAAAAGATGTGATATTGGCGGTGCATTTCTACACACTCTAATTCCCTCCATGCCACCAACTTCTTCATACAACAACATACTAGAAAGCCCTTCCGCCCAAAGAAGGGACAAATATGGGGAGAGAGGGCCTTCCTGCCGAATGCCCCTAGATGGGGTAAACACTTCTGTCTCCTGAGAGTTGACTCTGACTTTATATCTGACAGATGAGACACAAGCCAGAACATATGAATCCTCTGCTCATGAAAGCCCAATTTTTCGATCCTACTCTTCAAGAAAATCCATTCAACATGGTCATAGGCCTTCTGCATGTCTAACTTAACTGCACACATTCCTGTTTGCCCCACTCTCTTATTTTTTATTTTATGAACACACTCATACGCAATCAAGATATTATCAGTTATGAGTCTACCTGGCACAAAGGCACTCTAAGTGGGCGAAATGATCTTTGGCAGGATACCCTTCAATCTTGATGCTAACATTTTTGAGATAATCTTATATAATACATTGCACAGACTAATGGGCCTATACTGAGTAATTATTAATTTATTTTGGAGGATCAACCTTTGGAATAAGAACAATGGGGGTGTCATTCTACTCAACCGTGATCTGTTGGTTATTGACTGCAAACAGTACCTCCTTGGTGATATCTTCACCTAACACATGCCAAAAAAAATTAAAGAAAATTGCATGGAGCCCACTTGGCCCAGTGCCTTAAGATCACCTATACTGAAAACTGCCCTACGAATGTCCTCATGTGTGTATGGCGCCATCAGGATTGCATTCATTTGATCTGTAACCTTCCCCTGAACTTTCTCCATAATAGCCGGGTTCACATGCTGCAGCTCCGACATTAACATATTACTCCCTCCGTTCCACAATGTAGTGCCTACGGATTTTTCTAGAAGTCAAACATTATAAACTTTGACCATATTTATAGAGAAAAATAGATACATCTAGAATACCAAATGCACATCATTGGATACATCATGAGTTATATTTTCATAATGTACATGTTTGGTAGTGTAGATGCAGACAATTTTCTCTATAAACTTGGTCAAAGTTAGCAAAGTTTGACTTTTAAAAAAATCTATATGCACTACATTATGGAATGGAGGGAGTATGAAAGTAGTTATGAATATGGGGACTCAAATTTGCCAGACCTTCCAAAACATCACCATCCTCATATTTTAACTTTTTATAAGATTTCTCTTTCTCCGTGCTGATGCGTAAGCTTGGAAAAACCTTGTATTGTGATCACCAAATTTCAGCAAGTTAGAACACGATCCCTGCATGTAATGGATTTCTTCAAGCTCTAGTAAGAATTCAATCAATTCTGATAGTTCTTTCCTTTTCTCCTCATTTTCATCATTGATAGGTCCGATCATGATTTTCTCCAATTCCTTCTGTGCTTTTCGTAAACGTTTCTTCAGTTTCTTAAGCACCCTTTCATCCCAGTCATGAAACATACTGTGCATATGGTTTAATTTATCATGGACCGATCCCAAGTTTGGGTTTGACCCTACCTCTTGCCACGCCTCATGCACCTTGTCCGAGAAAGAGCTTTGTCTGAGCCACCGTGCCTCAAATCGTTTAACTCGCTCTCCACTATTTTCTTCCTGAGCATAGTACTCCGTATCCACAAAGAGTGGTCTGTGGTCCGAATGGTTGTAGTTCATGTTCTGGAGTGCTGCGTTGGGGTGCATGATTCCCAATGCATCATTTATCAGTCCACGATCAAGCCTCTCTTTAATACGCTCACGCTGCCAGGTGAAACGATCACCCAGGTACCCCAAGTCTCTCAATCCGCAATCATCCATTGCTGATTGGAACACATGCACGTATTGTTGTGGACGTGGATTTCCTCTATCTTTCTCACTCAAGAACTAAATTTCATTGAGATAAGCTATTAGAAGCCAGGGTGATTATAATTCTGATGGAGTTGTCGCATACGATTCCAAGTCTTGTACTTATGTTCCCATTTGAATTCACCATACATACTGGTTAGCCTCCACGAATTATTATTTTCATCTTCCACTCTTACATCAATGAACATGGGATCCAACCCCAATCTATGAATTTTTATTTCCTTCTTCCAAAAGAGCACTAGCCCACCCCTTCTCATGTCACTAACACACACCAGCTTCTGATCCATCCTCATTCTTCTTCTCAAATGCTCTGCCGGATAGCTCTCTAAGTATGTCTCCGACAATAACACCACATCGGGTTTACATGCTCGTTGGACATCCAACAAAGCTTGGACTATCGGGGTGTTCCCGAGCCTAGGACAGTTCCATGCTAGTATCTGCATGCTAGTAAAACAACGGAAAAACTCTCGGTCGGCGGCGCCACCGGAGGACAGCAGACCCTAACTTAAATTTCCTAGGGAACGACGAATTTGGAGACGGAGCTCCCTCTTTTTTTTAGAATCACCGGGGGAGGAGTCCCTCCACCTGAATATATTACTCAAAGTGACCATTATGCCAGGAGAGTGATCCAGTTTATAAGGGAAACCAGATAGAAAACCTGAACAAGTTGACCCGTTTATAAGGAAAATCGGGCCAAAAACCGTCACTAAACCTGAACAAGCTCCCTCTGAGGTGGGTGAAGAGCATAGTCTCAAAACCTCAAAACCTCCATAAACAAGCTGCTGATCCGATCTAGACAGTCAAAGGAGAAAAGCTGATGCTACACCGAGAGATCCTCATTATCCATCAAGCTCATCAGAGAGAGAGAGAGAGAGAGAGAGAGAGAGAGACCACTGATGACGCTCCAAAGAGAGAGAGAGAGAGAGAGAGAGAGAAGAGAGAGAGACCACTGATGACGCTCCAAAGCACCGCCTTGGGACAGCAAAGATGCCGGCCACAGCGCCGCTGCCAAGGAGGCGGCCGGCGGTGGACCAGACGAAACCCTAGTCGCCTGGTGGTTCGCCTCACACGGGAAAAAAGGGTTCCCGTTGGAGCTTGTTTTGTTTTTACTCAACTTACTCAATATCTGATTTTTTAATGGGAAAAAGAGGATCTGTTGGAGATGCTCTAGGCACGAGTGTGCAAGTGGAACTACATTTCTGCATTGTGCCGTGCTGCACTTAGTCAACCATCCCGCACATGTGTCAGCTGCCAACAATAGGTTTAGAAGTAGTCACGTCTCGGGCAGGTATGTGACGCTGCACGCGGAGGGTGCGTTGAGTTTGTCACGTCTCTCCTATGCGAGACGTTTGCATGCGGAGGATGTACGCGTTGAGTCTGTCACGTCTCATGTTACGAGATGTTGCACTCGGAGGGCATGTCGAGCTTGTTTAACTTGTTTGTTTGATAGCCACGCTAAGCTGGTTTAATTTTGTGTTATCACGTGTCAGTTCTGGCCCTGTTTGCCTACATATCGTTGGCGAACTCCGTGTTTTCACGTGGATGATGCCTTGTTATTTGTGTTTTGCAAACATTTTCCCGGCCCAGCTTCATTAGCTCAAAGTGGAGCCCTGCGCGATTACAACACCAGAACCAGATTACAAGGGGAACCAAGAGAAGGGATGAGGACACTGATGTAACAACATGAGACACCAGAGCACAATAAAGCACACATGTGCGATGTGTCGCGCCAATTGTCCACGGTCACCACGCATCCCGTTGTCTCGACCACCATGGCCGACGAGGGGCCGCCACCAGCAAACAGTAGCAACTTCAGGACCCCTTTGAGTGACCGAACAGGGATCTCGAAGCAGTTCACACCTCCAGCGCCAATGTTCTTGCGAATTAACTTGCATTAGCTGGAGGAGGAAAAAAAATCGGCTTTGGCGATTTTGTGATGTGTTCATCTTCTTGAACAACAATAAGTATGAGCTGTACTATATGGGAGATGTGTCTAACGGCGTCTTATGAGATGGACACCATTACAAAAGTTTTGAGAATAAGTATGAAGCTATGCCTTTATACTAGTTAGCTATATATAAGGACGATGAGCACACCAGTAACTATTGCCAAAAGCATAAGCTTGATCGCATGTACTGCCCACCCACAGAGTAGCAACCCGTTTCCTTCTTTACGTCTACGCGAACAAGGGCAAATACCATGGCGATGGGTGGAGCACCATTCGACGCGCTAATGTCACTGGACCCCGAGACCTTCGCCAGGGAGTCGCGCGCCGTGATTAACTTCCTCGCCGGCTACTACCGCGACGTCGAGAAGTATCCGGTCCAGCCCGAGGCCGTGCCAGGGTGCCTCCGTACGCTTTTACCCGACGCTCCGCCCGAAATGGCGAGCAGATGGACGTGATATTGGAGGAGGTATGGCGACACATCGTCCCGGCACCGACGCATTGGCAGAGCCTCAAGTTCTTCGGATACTTCCAGGCGAACCCGAGTACAGCCGGTTCGCCGGCGAGATGCTCTCCACCGGGCTCAACGTTGTACCATTCACGCGGGCTGCCTCACCGGCCGCAACCGAACTCGAGAGCGTCGTGATGGACTGGATGGGCAAGCTGGCGGGCCTCCCGGACCGCTTCCTCTTCTCCGGCGGCGGTGGCGGCGTGCTGCACGGAAGCACATGCGAGGCCGTGGTATGCACGCTCGCGGCCGCGCGCGATCGCGCGCTGAGCAGGCTCGGCCACGAAGGCATCCTGAGGCTGGTGGTCTACGCCTCAGACCAGAGCCACTCCACCTTCCAGAAGGGTGCGAGGATCGTAGGGGTCCCGCGGTCCAACTTCCGCGTTATCCCGACGTCAGCGGCGTCGAGCTACGGCCTCACCGCGGCCAGCGTCCGCGACGCGGTGGAGGCCGACGTGACCAGCGGGCTCGTGCCGCTGTACCTGTGCGCCACAGTCGGCACGACCGGGCTCGGCGCGGTTGACCCGGTGCGGGACCTCGGGGAGCTAGCGCGAAAGCACGGCATATGGCTGCACGTCGACGCCGCGTACGCCGGGAGCGCCTTGATCTGCCCCGAGTTCCATGAATACATCGACGGCGCCTATTAGACAAGTGTTTTAGGGTTTGTGGCACACCTCCAACGTGGGGTGGCCTTTGCATTATATAGGGAGAACATAAAACACAATTACAGGTGGGACTCTAATACATGTACAAAGGCCTAGTATATACAGACTCTAACACCCTCCCTCAATCTCAACCGAGCTCTGAAGAATTCACCAGGTTGAGATTGCGCCTACAGCCTTCAAACTGAGGTAGAGGCGGCGGCTTCGTAAAGATGTCAGCAAGTTGATCCTTCGATGGGATGAACTTGATAAGAAGCAGTTTCTGAGCAACACGTTCCCTGACAAAGTGGTAGTCAACTTCGATGTGTTTCGTTCGGGCATGAAATACTGGATTTGAAGACAGATACGTCGCACCGATGTTATCACACCAAAGGACCGGCGGCTGCTCCTGAGAGATCCTCAACTCTCGGAGCAAAGACTGTATCCAAATAAGCTCAGCTGTGGCATTTGCAACTGCTTTGTACTCAGCTTCAGTGCTACTGCGGGACACTGTTGCTTGTTTACGAGCACTCCAGGCGATCAAGTTAGAACCAAGGAACACTGCATATCCCCCTGTTGATCGTCTGTCTTCCGGACTCCCAGCCCAGTCTGCATCAGAGAACGCAGAGAGAACTCCAGAGGGCGCCGGTTGCAGGTGCAAGCCATAAGAGGCGGTCAACCGAATATAGCGCAAGATGCGCTTAACAGCAATCCAGTGAGAATCTCGAGGTGCATGGAGAAACTGACAGACACGATTGACAGCATAAGAGACATCAGGACGGGTGATAGTCAAGTACTACAAACCACCAACAATACTGCGATACTCAGTAGCCTCAGCAGCAGAGAGAAGAGAACCATCGAGAGCAGACAATTTGTCAGTAGAGGACATAGGTGTAGTAGCCGTCTTGCACTGTAGCATACCAGCACGTCGAAGAATATCAAGAGAGTACTTCTGCTGAGTGAGTGTCAAACCAGAATCAGAGTGCAAGACCTCCAGACCAAGGAAATAGTGAAGCTTCCCAAGATCCTTAACAACAAAATCACCACTCAAAGCAGAAACCAAGCGATCCGCAGCATACTCCGAGGAGCTGACAAGAATGATATCATCAACGTAGACCAGCAGATACATAGTAACTGTAGGACGTTGAAGAAGAAACAGTGAGGTGTCAGCCATAGAGGGAACAAAACCATGAGCCCGAAGAGTGGTGCCAAGACGTGCATGCCAAGCACGCGGAGCCTGCTTCAGACCATAGAGCGCCTTAACAAGGCGACATAGATGCTGTGGACGAGCTGGATCAACAAAACCTGGAGGCTGACGCATGTAGACCTCCTCCGCAAGAACACCATGAAGAAAGGCATTCTGAACATCAAGCTGACGAAGGGACCAACCTCGAGTAACAGCCAGTGAGAGCAGAAGGCGGATGGTGGTGGGCTTGACCACCGGACTGAAAGTGTCCTCATAATCAAGGCCATGGCGCTGTTTGAAGCCTTTAGCAACCAGTCTAGCCTTGTATCTCTCAATAGAGCCATCGGCATGTTTCTTTACCTTAAAAACCCACTTGGAATCAATTATGTTGACACCAGCCTTGGGAGGAACCAAATACCATGTGTCATTCTTGAGAAGAGCCTGGTATTCTTGTTCCATTGCAGATCGCTAGTGAGGAATACTCATAGCAGCCTGAAAATGCCGTGGTTCAGCAGTAGGATCCAACCGTGCCTGCGCCATGCAAGTCGCCAGCCAGGCAACCGTGCCATCTGTGCGCTTCTTAGGAAGAAACACCCCACTCTTGCTGCGTGTATGAGGACGCAACACAGGGGGTGGAGCAGGTGGCGAGGTCGTCGGTGACGGTGACGAGGAGAGCGCAGCGTCCGACATGGCAGAGGGCGACGGCGAGGACACGGTCGGAGGCGTCGACTGTGTCAACGCAGCAGGAGACGGTGACCCACTGGAGGGCGACGCCGGCCCAGGCGAGCTGGGCGGTGAATGCCGCGCGGGCGACACGGACGGCTGGGGGCTTCCAGGCGGGAACGGCCCAGGCGGCGGGGTCGGTGACGCGGGTGGTGGCGAGGCGGCCCGCTGGGCCAGGGCGTGGTCGTGCGGCGCAAGCGGCTGCTGGGCCAGAGCGCTGGCGGGCGGCTCGGAGGCCGAGGGCACGGGCGAGCACGCTGCATGGGACATGCAAGGAGCCGGCCGATCGACGTCAGCGGGCGGGCGCGCTGCATGGGGCATGCAGGGGGCCGGCCGATCGACGTCAGCAGGCGGGGACGAGGGAGCCGCAGGATCGACCTCGTCCAGGAGCTCCAGACGCGCACATCTCCCAATACCTGCACCATGATTAGACAACAAAGAGGGCGAATGTGCAGCATCTACAAATTGATCAGGCAATATAGTGGATGGGTGCACAGGCGGTGTGGAACTGATGGCAGGTGTGGGGAGAGCAGAAAAGGGAAAAAACATGCTCATCAAAGACAACATCGCGTGAGATATACACACGGTTAGACGGGACATGAAGGCACTTATACCCTTTATGAATAGAAGTGTACCCAAGAAAGACACATTTTTTAGAACGGAACTCAAGCTTGCGATTATTATAAGGACGGAGATGCGGCCAGCACGCACACCCGAACACTTTAAGAAACGTGTAATCAGGAATCTGACCAAGCAAGAGTTCAAGTGGAGTTTTCATATGAAGAAGCCGCGAAGAAAGCCTATTTATGAGAAAACAGGCTGTAGTAATGGCATCACTCCAAAAACGAAACGGGACAGATGCATGGGCTAGCAAGGTTAACCCGGTTTCAACAATATGACGATGCTTACGTTCAGCTGAACCATTCTGCTGGTGTGTATGTGGGCAGGACACATGATGAGCGATCCCAAGTTTTTCAAAGAAAGTACTAAGATTGCGGTACTCACCCCCCCCCCCAAATCCGACTGTACATGAATGATTTTATGATTAAGGAGACGCTCAACATGTGCTTGAAATTTTAAAAACACATCAAACACATCAGACTTGCGCTTAAGAAGATAAATCCAAGTAAAGCGACTATAAGCATCAATGAAACTGACATAATATTCGTGCCCACTAACGGACATCTGGGCAGGACCCCATACATCTGAAAACAGAAGCTCAAGAGGAGTTTTGACTATATGGGTGGAAACAGAAAAAGGTAACTGATGACTCTTGCCTTGCTGACAGGCATCACAAATAGCAGCATCTTTATTACTAGACTCTGACGGTAACTCATGGCGGTGGAGGATATGGCGAACAATGGGTGATGCTGGGTGACCAAGGCGAGAGTGCCACTGTGAAGGAGACACACGAACACCACTGAAGACTTGGAACTCAGCAGCAGGAGCGGGGACGGCGGTGGGCACATCAAGAGCATATAAGCCATGGCGGTAGCGACCTCTAAGAAGTATGTCCCTCGTAGCACGGTCCTTAACAAAGAGATGAAACGGGTGAAATTCACATAAAACATTATTATCCTGAGTAAGTTTAGGAACAGAGAGTAAGTTACGTGCAACTGTGGGAACACGAAGAATATTTCTAAGATGCAATGTTCTAGAGGTGTTTGTGAGAAGTGATGCCTGACCAACATGTGAGATGTGCATACCTGCCCCGTTAGCTGTGTGAACCTTGGCATGCCCATGGTAGGGCTGCTGAACTACAAGCTTGCCCAGTTCACTTGTCACGTGAGCTGTAGCTCCAGTGTCCATGTACCAGGAAGGATCAACAGGATATGAGGGCGTGTGCCCCTGTTGCGCCATGTGGACTTGACGATCATTGCCCTTGCCGTTATTGCCGAGGCCAAGGAAGTCGGTCTTGAAACGGCGATGACAGCGGGAGGCAACGTGACCCGCCAGGCCACACAGCTGGCATGGCTGTGCCGCACCACAGGCGGCACAGCAGGCATGGGGACGGCCGTCGACGACGACCACAGAGGCACCTGGACGCGGGGCCTGCTGCTGGGCAGGGGGCGCGCCGCCAGGTTTGCCCCCCCCCCCCCCGGGCGAGGGAGCTGCGAGAGGACCGCAGCCACCTCCTTTGCCGCGGTACACGGCGTTGACAGAGGAGTCGGCGGAGATGTCAGGGCGGCGCGCGTTGAGCCGCTGCTCCGTCGAGAGGAGGCGGTTGTACAGGTCCTGAGGGCGAATGGGAACCTTGCGTTCATTGATCACCTCGGCAAGCGAGTCGTAGTCGCTGTCGAGGCCGGCGAGAATGAAGGACGTGAACTCGGTGTCACGAAGAGGCTCTCCAATCGAAGCAAGGGTGTCGGCCAATTTCTTGACCTTGTTGTAGAAGGTGGTCACCGTACCATTCTCCTTACGGGTCTCGGCAAGGTTCGCACGGATGGCCATGGACTGAGCAGTAGACTGGGACGAGAAGCTCGACTCCAGGATGTCCCACACCTCGTGAGAGGACGCAACGAAGAGGACCAGCCCGGCAACACCCTCACCCAGGGAGGACTGTATCACCGAGAGGATGGCTTGATCCTGAGCGATCCACGCGCGGAACATCGGATGCTGCGGCGGCGGACACGGCAGGGTGCCATCGACGAACCCCTCCAAGTAATGGCTGCGAAGGAGTGGAAGCACCTGAGCGCGCCAGTACAGGTAATTATCCGGCTTGAGCTTCACCGGAAGGAGATGCGAGAACAGGAACGGCGGCGAGGAGATCGCGGCCAGAGCAGCTTCAACATCCATGTAGGGCGCAGGAGGTGGCGTCGGCGCAGACGAGGCCGCGGCAGACACGTACATCTGTGGGGCTCCGTACGCATACGGGGCGCCGTACGCCGGGGCTCCATACAGCGCGGGTGCACCATACGGCGGTGGGGCAGCATACGAGCCCGGGCCGTGGTACGCGCCATAGGAGGGACGCGCTGTTGGCGGAGGGCCGTACGGTGCACCATACAGAGGATAGCCACCATGGCCGCCGTAGGCCGCATGAGCGACGTCGGCGACAGCAGGGCCCGCTGCGGTGTAGATGGAGGCAGCAGGGGCAGACGCGACCGCACGCACCATCGGATGCGAGGCAGTCGGGGGCGGCGGCACGGGCACCAGGGAGTGCGTGGCGGCCGGAGGCGGCGGCGGCTGCTGGAACCGGGCCGATGCAGAGGACGACGACGAAGACTCACCGGCGTACAGCGAGGAGACCGGGCCGGCGAAGAAGGACCCCGCTGATCGAGTCTGCAGAGGGCCGAGCGATCCCACCGTCATGTAGGGCGCAGTCCCTCCATTAAGGAGATGCGCGAGTGACGGCGGCAGGAACGCGTGGTCCATGTGGACGGGGGCCGGCGGCACAAAGGCAGGGAAGGAGACCGCAGCGGCGGCGGCGCTCGAGGCGGCGGCGACGGTGGCTGCTAGGGCAGCAGCGTCGCTGGCCGGCTGAGAGGCGGCGGCGGCTGGCGGCAGGAGCTGAGCGGAAGACATTAGGTTTTTAGATCGATTGGTCGTCTGATACCATATTAGACAAGTGTTTTAGGGTTTGTGGCACACCTCCAACGTGGGGTGGCCTTTGCATTATATAGGGAGAACATAAAACACAATTACAGGTGGGACTCTAATACATGTACAAAGGCCTAGTATATACAGACTCTAACAGCGCCGAGCTCGCGGACTCGGTGAGCATGAACCCGCATAAGTGGTTCCTCACCAACATGGACTGCTGCTGCCTATGGGTGGCGAGCCCGGCCGCGCTCACTTCCGCACTGTCCACAAATCCAGACTACCTTAGCAACGTCACAGAAGAAAGTGCTACAGGTGCAGGTGTGGTCGACTACAAGGACTGGCAGATCGCGCTGTCACGGCCGTTCCGCGCCATGAAGCTGTGGGTGGTCCTGCGCCGCTACGGCGGGGCGGGCATGCGGGCGTACATACGGAGGCACGTCGAGATGGCCAGGTGGTTCGAGTGGGCGTTGGAGGCCGACGAGCGGTTCGAGGTGGTAGCGCCGACGAGATTCTCCCTCGTAACCTTTCGCATCCGTCCATGGCACGAGGGCGACCCTGGCGACGATGCTATTGATGCCTTGAACAGTAAGCTCCTTGTGGCGGTGAACGCCAGCGGGCGGGCGTTCATGACGCACTTCGTGGTGGACGGCAAGTTTGTTATCCGCATGGCCGTGGGAGGAGCCATGACCGGGATGCGGCACGTCCAGGACACGTGGGAACTTGTCCGGGAGAAGGCCAAGGAAGTCGGCGCACCCACAAACGACTCCGGGCATTACTAAGAACGGAACGTGTGCTGAAATAAAAAAACTGAACGGCGGGATTCAGTAATCATCAATTGGAACAGATCCACAACCGAAAATAAAAGCCATATTTTCAAACCAAAGCTATAGACTGTCAAACAGTATCCACTCTAAATCTTCGTTCCAACACGATCACTACGGAAGATATGAAAGCTGTGTCTCTTTTCTATAAATATTTTTGGTTTGAAAATATAGTTTTGCTAACTTTCGTTCCAGTGAGGTTTATGAAAGTGTAGCTTAGTATAGCTTTAGTTGAGTGAATGTATTTTTTCACGAAACTGAAGTTGCATTTTTCAGAATTGATTGGGGCATCAGGAAATCATGACCGGAGTCCCTATCTGATAGAATAGTTTTTTTTTTAGGATTTGGCGGACAACAGGTGACCAACTCTTCCCCTTGACCCACCAATGCGTTGCCGCAGGTTTCCCTACCCAGTATCGGCCGCTACGACATCGGGAGGGTGGGGGAATCCAGGATTTGTGTGTCCGCTCCGTGCCCTGCAGGGTTTTTGAGTTCTTCGTTGCCGATGAAGTTGGAGCAGCGGTGGCAAAGCGAATAATGACTCTTCGGTTTTCCCCATGTTGATGTCCTTCTCTGAGTGGCGTTGACGAGTCGGAAGGATGGTCTCAATCTTCGGACATTTAGATTGACATGCACGATAACATGCCCTTCTCAAGTTGTGCCTTCAACCTAGAGTTCTCCTCAACAAGAGATGCATGCTCACAACAAGGATTGGTAGAACAAGCATTGTCAACTAAAACAAAAGGAGGACACGTAGATATCTCTTTGGTTCGTTTTGCTTGAAATTGATCATGAGACTCCATGAGTGTGGTGAGAGCACTCTTCAAGGCTTTGTGTTCCTTTTCAAGTTTCTCATGATCCTCAAGGAGTATAGCATGGCCAACAACAAGGTCATCTTTAAGTTGGCAAGGTCCACATTGTGTCTCTTCAAGAGTCACTCTAAGGCCTTGGTCTTCCTCAAGATCAAGAGACAGATCCGCGATCTTATCGTCATACTCACGACTATGCCCTTCCATCTTCATGATGGTCTCATCTTGCGTCTCGAGAAGCACATTAGCTTCTCCTAGTTGTTCCAAAAGAGCCTCGAAATGCCTCTTGGTTTCTCCCTTGATTTTGTACATTAATTGGTCCAACTCATTTATCTTCTTCCTTTGCTTCCTCACTTTCCTCCACACAATTCATCAAGGATGGGTTAGTTGAGATGAAAGGCTTAATGGGAGGAGTTACCTTAGAGTATTTTGCCATAAGGCACTTGTGGCTAGTGATCTTGTTCTCGTTGGGGGAGTCGAAGAGAGATGTCGACGGATAGGAAGTGGTGGCAATGGAAACGGAAGTCCACAACTTCAGTACTTTGGTCATCATCATCATCATCATCATCATCGGAGATGTATTGTTATTGAACCACCAACACCCTTTGAGGCTTCTTCTTTGTGAAGTTTGTGTTTTGCAAAAGACATGGATTTGTCCTTGCGAATAAGCTTGCCTCCTGTGTGTCCTATTTACATATGGGCAATCTGTGATGAAGTGACTCACATTCCCACAATTGTAACAAGTATAACTTTTTGACCCTTTGACTTGAAGCCACTTGAGTTGTCCTTTGAGTTGTTAGACTTGAAGTTTCTCTTGTTGCCCCCAAAAGTTCTTGAGTCTAGGGCCATGTACTCATTGAAAGCATATTTGGTCTCCTCGGGGCAACACTCATCTTGATCCCACGAGCCTTGGCCTTTAACGCAAGGTTGGGTTTCTTGATCCCATGAGAACGAGCAAGGGCATTCTCGGCTGTCTTGCTTAAGATTCCCATGGAGATGAACTCACTCAACACATTCGAGGACAAGGTGTGGAAGTCCGGTCTTTGACGAATCACTGAAGATGTGTTCTTGTCAAATGACATGATAGCTTTAAGAAACTTGCGCTTGATACGCTTGTCATCTTAGTCCTTGCTTTCATGGTCGCTCAAAGAAATTGTAAGCGCCGTAAGTATATGGTATAGTTCTTCAGGGGTCTCATCTTTATGCATCACAAACTCATCAACTTCATCAATAAACTTGGAATGTTGGATGCTTGAGCTGTCCATGAACAAAGTGTTGAGATGGTCCCAAGCATCCTTAGCAGTCACAAAGGGACAGATGTGAGCAAGGTTCTCAGAGGTCAATGACTCTTGAATGATGAACAAGGCGGATGCATTGCATTGCTTGTCCACTTCTTCTCTTGGAGTCAAGTTTCTTGGATCATAGGGGTTGAACCCTTCTTCAATGATTCTCCACAATTTTGTTGATGAGCTATTAATGTGAGATGTCATGAGAAATAACCAGTTAGTATAATTGGATGTATCTAACATGGGTGGAGGGACAAGATGTGTTATATGAGGCATAGGGATGGTGCGAGCACCATATGAAATCGGTGGGGGAACCGCAGAGTTAGCAACTGAACCCTTCTTCCCATGGGTAAGGTCAGGTGTCAACCCACTAGCTCCCTCTTTGGTAGGGTTAGCATCTGCTTCGGAGGAAGGAGCTTCCGCTACTACCTCAGGAGCGGTGTTGGGTTTGGTGACACCTTCAGGTTTAAAGAATTTATCCAACATAGCTTGCACTTCATCAGCCATAGATGATTTAAGTGTTGCCATGGCATCATTTAATTCATCTTTAGTAATAGAAGAATTCACAATGACGGGGGCTACTTCACCTTGCGGAATCTAATCCTCGGACATACTCTTTAGGTGGTAAAGCCCTTAAAGAGATGAGGCTCTGATACTAATTGAAAGGATCAGTATGGTCGACTAGAGGGGGATGAATAGGCGACTAACAAATTTTTATCTTTTTTTTTCAATTTTAATGGATACAACAAGAATATAGGTTATCTAAATATGCAACTAGATGGACAACCTAGGTAAGATACACAATAAGCTAGCTTGCAACAATAAAGTAAGTGAAGGAAAGAAGTAACCACAAGTGAAGACGATGATTGTCGGTGTAAAAACCGGCAGACCTCGGGGTAGGGGGTCCTGAGCTGTGGATCTCGGACAGATGGTAACAGGAACAAAGAGACGATGTTTACCCAGGTTCGGGCCCTCTTGATGGAGGTAAAACCCTACATTCTGCTCTTGTTTATATCAATGAAGATGTATCAAGTATAGAGTTGATCTACCTCGAGATCGTAAGATGTGTTCTAGATCTAGGGCTAGGTGAATGAGATTGTGTTGAAGTCCCCTCTAAGGGCTAAACCCTTTGGCTTATATACACGCCAGGTAGGGCATCTAAGGTTACAAGGTCGGTATCCAGGCGTGGCAGCGGTAGGAGGAGTCTTGGAGTATACGTCAAGTCTTCGGTAGATATAATCTTCTCCTCTCGTGTGTATCTTCCGGAGTCCATCTTGATAAGAATGAGGGCCCACCGGCCCAGCCCGAGGAATATGGGCCGACTAGGTTAGTACCCCCTAGTCTAGGACACCGTCAGTAGCCCCCGAACTGGTCTTCTACGCCGAGGACGATCTCTTCCACGGAAGTAACTTCGGATCCGAAGTCCTTGGCTTGACAGACGAGTTCCCCTTTTGCGATTCCAGATCTCTTAACCGTCTTTCCAAGGAGCGGTGTCTTGAAAACGAGGTTCAGCCGAGTTCTCTCCCCATCCGGGTTCGCGAGTTTACTTAACCTTGAAGGCTAGCCACCTAGGTGTGAACATCACCTCATAGCCTGAAAACTTTATCGAAGTGGCGCTACCCACGACGGGTCAGGCAGTTATTGCCCACCTCAAATCGTGGTTCGAGGCTGCCCTTTTACTGATGCATCCCATCGAGGTGGAGATCGTGCCCGTATTCTCAGGGATATCATCAAGATTTTGTTTCTCCCCATGTGTACACCAGCATCTTTTGCGGGGAGGAGTGGCGTTTTTACCGGCGCGGCGAGGGGACTCTTGGCCTTTCAGCAGCCTATAAGAGTAAAAAGCTAATAGAGCCAGTAGTCACGCTCCCATTTCCCCCGCCTTCTGCCTCCTCGAGCTCGAGCGCCCAGATCCAATCTCGCCTTCATCCTCCTCTGCGCCTCCGAGCTTCCCCATTCAGCCATGACCGACACCCTCAAAGGGCACTGGGGGGCTCCACCGTGACGGAGAGCACTATCCTGGAGCTGCGTAATGCGGGGTACATCCCCACTGATGTCGCCGCCCGTGCTCCAGACGCCAACCAGCAAGTGCCCACTCCCAACCCAGGGGAGCGGGTAGTCTTCGTCCCTCACCTCATCAGAGGTTTAGGGTTCCCGCTGCACCCGTTCGTGCGTGGGGTGATGTTCTACTACGGGCTCGACTTCCATCACATGGCCCCGAACTCCATTCTCCACCTTGCTTCCTTCATCACGGTGTGCGAGGCCTTCCTCCGCATCGAGCCGCACTTCGGCCTGTGGCTGAAGACCTTCGGCGTCAAGCCGAAGTCCAGCGGCTCCGACCTGGCAGAGTGCGGAGGGGCCATGGTTAGCAAGAACCAGAGCGCCGCCTGGTTCAAAGGCACCTTCATCGAGACGGTCAAGGAGTGGCAGCGGGAGTGTTTCTATATCACTGAGCCGCTTGCCGCCGGCCAAACCGAAGTCCCAGCCTTTTCGGCCGGGCCCCCAAGGAAGCTCAAGTCCTGGAGGGAGAAGGGCGTCATCTAGGGGAACCCCGAGGAGGTGGAGGCCCTGGTCCAGAAGATCAAGTGGTGGTTCGCCAAGAGGGACCTCCAATTAGCCGAAGTGGTCAACGTCATGCTCCATCGCCGCATCCTCCCGCTCCAACTCCGGGCCACCCCGATGTGGGAGCATAAATCTGGAGATGCGGGGCCCGTGCTCACCTTCTTCCGCTCCTCCTTGGCCGGCATGTGGACGTGGCTCTTCAAGCTGCCCAAGGACAAGATTCCCAAGGAGGGGGAGGACCTCGGCTTCGAGGTTGGCTACGACGCCCCGCCGGTGAGTGTTGGATATATACGTTCATATTCTTCTCCTATTAAGTGAGACAGATTTTGATGAATCGCCTCATTTCGTATTTGCAGAACTGGGCAGCCAAGATGCAGTAGGTGATGTGCCCAGCACCATTGCCAGAGGAGGAGAAATCCCCCTGCTAACGGCACTCCTAGCTGAGGAGCCGCACGTGGTGGTCCCTAAAGGATCCAAGCCCCAGAAGGGCAGGGCGGGTCTTCGGAAGCGGGAGACCTCGGTCACCCGTTCCGAGGAGACCCACGCCTCCTCCACCCACGAGAGCAATGGGGCGGAGGACGAGGAAGAAGAGAATCCTCCCCCAAAGGGGAAGAGGGTGGCGTCGGAAGACGCCGAGGCTGGGATGCGGCCCGAGGGCCCAAAGAGGTCGAAGAAGACCCCGGCCGGGGCTGCCGTCAAGGCCACAACGTTGGAGAGGGCCATGCTCTCTGACGAGTTAGGAGATGATCCCCTAACAATGGGGAGGAAGAAACCTGCACCTCGAAGGTCCGTCATCGGGGCGGAGGACGAGGAAGAAGAGAGCCCTTCCCCAAAGGCGAAGAGGGTGGCGTCGGAAGACGCCGAGGCTGGGATGCGGCCCGAGGGCCCAAAGAGGTCAAAGAAGACCCCGGCCGGGGCCGCTGTCAAGGCCACAACGTCGGAGAGGGCCATGCTCTCCGACGAGTTAGGAGATGATCCCCTAACAATGGGAAGGAAGAAACCGGCACCTCGAAGGTCCGTCATCGTCTTTTGTGTTTGATTTTACATCAAGTCCTTTTAGCAGGACTAAATTCGCATGAGTACTTTTCCACAGCCCGCCAAGGGCATGTGGCACCCCGGCTCAGAGAGACCGGAACACCCCGTATTCCAGCCCAGAGATCAAGTCTTCTGGAATACAGCACTACTTGGCATAGAACAAATCAACTCTTTATTACAAATAATTGGGTATAAGGGTCCGATATTACAAAGGTTTACATGGGCACGGTGACACTTCGCCTGCTAAGGTAGTTCTATGCTAGCAGCGGAACATCTCGAAGCGGAATAAATTCTAGCAGCGGAACAACGACGACGGCGATGGACTCCACTCCGCAGGGACTCTGGCTGGGACGCATCCTAGAGCGCAACCTCGGGATCCTCGACAAACAAGCAATCACGATATCACCTGCAATCTGACATGACACGCCAGGTGAGTACTTTGAATGTACTCGCAAGCTCACAGCAACCAAAGCAATCAAGACAAACAACAGCATGGCATTTACAGGTTAATTATCATAGATGAACATGATACTACTAGAACAACATGAGAGTGAGCATGGCATGTACAGGTTACTCATGATATGAACATGATGATACTAGCACTAGCATGAGAGGGGTCGACGTTTAAGGTCTCATGGACCCACTTACTCTGCTCAGAGGTTATCTCGTAACCACCATAGGTCTCAATCTTTCTTACCATCGTGATCATCACACGATCACCTCATGATCAACCATCATCGAGAATACCGTCGTGATCATCTCGTGACCACATAAAGATCAACCAACTTCTTTTCTCATCGAACCGGAGTTGTTAATTATTCAGATTATTATTATTACTGTTGACCCATAGTGTGACCTACTACGAATTGTGTCCATGACCGAGGACGCGGCTATCGATAGATTATACACTCTGCAGAGGTTAGTACACTGTACCCACACCACGGAACTCATGGCCTCGTGCTCCCATTCGGGTGGACCAACGACATTCCGACAAAACCAATCTATTGCATGACACTCTCCCGGCCACTCCGACAAACTCCCCTTTGGGCTATGTCATGGGTGGCCCCGATGTCAACTCGTGACATCCGCCATCTTTGTGGCTGCCACCGTCGTGGCCACAATAACAAACTGTCCCAAACGGGGACTCTGGATCCATACAACTCGGGCACACAAGATTATAGCCGCCTACCTGATCAGGGTAGCGCGCGCACATAACCTTCCCTAGTTGGAGGTTCCGGCGAGAGGCATGACAATAGACCGCATTAGGGCCTCCCCATCCAGGCAAGTGTGGTTGCACTGGTGAGCTCGATTCGGTGGCACCATGACTCAACCAACAGATTTGTTCAAGTTCGATTAATGTCCGGTTTACTTGAATGGTGATGAGCTGAGTCATAATAAAATTCATAAGGGAATAACAATGCAGATGAGCATGATATCAGTGTAACCATGGATGGGTGTGACACCCTGATTTTTGCCAACTTTTCTTTCAAAACCCATTTGAAAATTTTGATTGAAAGCTGGTTTGGATTTGGTTTTGAATGGCTCTATGGACTTAAAACTTGGGAACATTCTTGATTTTCTTTCCTAAGTATACCAAAACCCTCCAAAAACTTTTCCCAAGTCATGTTACTTCTATTCTAGCCACATCTCATTTTTTCTCCCAACTAAATATTCCTTTCTCATTAAAGGAATAACCCCTTTGAACCCTAGGTTGTGAAGCAACCTATATTTTTGTTCATCCAAAAATTCCAGGAAAATTCTCATAAATCCTTTGGAGCATGTGAACCTTGGATATGTGAAAATATTCAAGACTTACTCTTCATGGTGAGCCCAGCATCCAATCCTTGTTGCTAGTCATAATTTCAGTTTGTGAGGCAACTATATTTTATTTTGTTTCAAAAATTCTTAAATTAATCCAGGACATTTTCCTATCCATATTATCAGTCTCCACCAATTTTTAGCTCATTTCATTCAGCCATTTTCTCTGAAAAATTCTTCCAAGTTTCTGTCCAGTGGGAAGGGTTGTGAAGGAAGTACCATTTACACTTACCCAAATGGGCTGAAATTTTCATGGTATCTTGGCACCACAAAATAACCAACTTATACCAAATTTCAGCTCCAGAGGCCCATCCAATCATCAACATTGTTTCTGGACCACAGGGGCAGTTGTGAAGCAACTACCTCCAAAACCTGTCCATTTGGCCTGGGTTTTCTCCAGCATGGGCACCTTCCTACTGCAGTCCTGTGTGACAAATCATTTCTATCATAATCCTAGCCTTTTCTCCCCAGCTTGCTGCCCAAGTTTCTAGCCAGAAACTTGTCTGGAAGCTAGCCAGCTGCTCAAACCATATCTTGTCAAACCAAGGGCACAGAGAGGTCTCATGTTGAGGGGACTACCGAGTGGACATGACCAGACCAGCCAGAGCGCACCGCGGGCGCTAGTGCACGCGGTGACCACGCGTCTGGCCGAGCCAAAACCGTCCTCTGTACGTCGCCCGCGTCGAACGTGACCACTCCGGCCATTCCGTACCGCCCTACTTGTCCCAGCATGCCGACTGCGCTGCCGCCGTCCACCTGGCCTGTCTGGAACCCTCTCCCAACTCCGGTGAAGCTCGCCGCCGCACACGGCCAAGTGCACGCACGGGCCGAACAGTGCGCCGCGGTCGCCGCCGTTGTCCTCACGCTCTTAATGGCTCCGCTCGCGTCCCGTCGCTCCTGCGCACTCTAGTCCACTCCAGCCACGCCGCGACGGCCAGCGCAGCAGCCAGCTCGCTGTCCTCGCCGTGCCAGCGCATCCATGGCGGCATTCGGCCACAGCGGCTCCGCCCGGCTATAAAAGCCGCCCCCGACCCCGTCTCTCCTCACCACTCGAGTCCTCCCACTCCCAATCGTTGCCTCACAGCATCGGAGCAAGCCGGAGAACTCTCCTGCTCCATCTCCGGCGAGGTGCTCCGCCGCACTGCCCCAGCTCCGTCCGCTCATCTTCGCCCACCCCAGCACCCACTGAGACCACCGTTGAGCTTGTGGGGATCCACTGATCCATCCCAGCCTCTTCCCTGCCCAAGAACTCGCCGGAGCCGCCGGATCCATCGACCACCGCAGCTCTCCGCCGCCTGAGAGGAAGGGGCCGACGCCGTCCGGCCGTCTCCCGGTGAGCTGCAGGTACGGAAATGATCGCCGTCGTCAGCCCGATCGATCCCCGCCATCACCCAGGCTCGCCGCCGTCGCCATCGCCGGCAAACCTCGCCGGTGAGCCGCCCTTCTCCTGTTCTCTCTCTCCCCTTCAAATATGACAAGTGGGCCCCGCATGTCAGTGGCCCAGCCGCGCCCGAAGCGGTACGTAAGTGGAGACGTATTCCCACTTTACGCCTTCGACGTGGCCGGCTGTGGTTTTTCTGGAAATTCTGTTTAAATTCAATTTAAAACAGAATCTTGACCAAACTTTGACCAACAATATCTTTTAAACCATAAGTCCAAATGAGTTCATTCTTTTTGCAGTATTTTTCTTTTGAGCTCTTCTATCTGCTGTAGAATTTTGGTATTTTTCTCTGCTCTCTAGAATTTCTGGACAGAAGAAAATGCTTTATGTGATATTTGAAAATGCTTTCAAAAATGCTTTTCAGATTGGTTTGAGTAGTTGGTGAAGACTAGGAGTACTGCCACACTCCCCTGGTGCAAGGCAAGCCACAACCCTCATTTGCACAATTGCATTGCAATATCATGGTTTAAATAATTATTTTAATAATATAATTAATTGCAAATAAGTTAATTTATGCAATTATTTTGAGACCTTGAGTATGCTACTGTCATGTTGGTGATGGGAGGGTAGTCATGAGTAGATGTCAAGGTTGATGTTGATATGACACGGTTGGATTAAGAGATTACCGTCTATGATTATTTTGTGATTCTGTCAGGTACCTTATATATGGGATCAGTAGAGGTATTTGATCGTATTGCTCATTGGATTTCTAGCTAGTTATTGTTGTAGTATGGATCCTGGTGATACCGGAGTGTCAGTTATGATTATAGTTACTTGGGGATAAATTCCTTCATTGTTGATCAAGTGCCACTGAACCAAACTTTCCAGTGCAGCCACACCTGCCGGAATGGGACGGCCTTGGCTTGGTCTAACCGCGTGCTCTTTTATCGGTACCACCAAAGAGGGGAGGTTATGCGTGCGTGCTGCCCTGGTCAGGTAGACGACGATAACCTTGTGAGCCCGATTTGGTTTTGAGCTCAGGTCCCCGTTTGGGACAGTTGTGTGGCCACGACGGTGGCAGGTGTCAGAAGTGACACAGGGGCCACCCAGGGCATGACTCGGACGGGGAATGATTGTCGGTGGTACGGTGAAGGAGTCACGGGTTAGGCAAGTTTCGTTGGAGCAGCACCGGTCCACCCGGAAGGGAAGTGTACCGAGGTACGGGACCAGGAGCTCCATAGTGTGGGTTAAGTGCGCAACCTCTGCAGAGTGTAAGAATCTATTCGAATAGCCGAGTCCACGGTATTGGACACAGTTCGTACTAAGTCACACTGTCTGATCAACACCTATGATGGAATGACTTGTTAATGATGGAAGAACTCGTCCCAGTAGGGTGAGGTACACACTTGGAGAAAGACCGCTGGTGATGTTGTAAGCGATCTCGGTAATGATCGTCTGAAGTTGCTGAGGTGACCTAGAGTGGTCACAGGAGTAAGTGTTTCACCCGAGTAACTCGGAGTATATGGTTCTTGAGATTTTAGCATAGGTGACTTCCGGTGGATAGATTAGTCGTAGTATGTTATTATTTTCTTCCACCCCCTTTTTATAATAGATGGATCTGGTATAACCATGATTTTCTATGACATTGTCATGCCTTGATGCTTGTGTTTGTTGTGAGCTTGCGAGTACATTCAAAGTACTCACCTGGCGTGTCATGCCAGTTTGCAGGTGTTGCCCTGCTTGCATATCGGAGGTGTTCGAGTTGCGATCTAGGACGTGTCCCAGCCAGAGTCCCTACGGAGTGGAGTCCATTACGGATGTCGTGGTTTCGCTGCTAGAAGTTGTGCCGTTGCTAGCATAGAGCTACCTTAACAGTAGTGGTATCATTGTAACCTTTTGTAACTCCTTGTAACCTCTGTACCCAAAACTACTAGAAATAAAGAGCTGATTTGTTCTATGCCAAGCAGTGCCGTATTCCAGAAGACTTGATCTCTGGGCTGGAATACGGGGTGCTCCGGTGACTCTGAGCCGGGGTGCCACAATGGGCAACATAACCATTTAACAACATAACCTCAACAATGATAAATCATTTATTCTACGGGATGCAAATGAGCATAGCATAACGATGATCACGAATATCACAAGTATTTTCATATCAAACCATAACCATAATGATCCATATGAGCATATCATTATCACTAGCATCTGAAATGATTACAAGAATAAAACATGATAAGAATATCATTAGCAATTAATCATATCACTTACTAGATGAAAATGAACATGGCATAAGCAATGAGCATGGATTCACAAGCATATTCGAAGTATTAACAAAATCATTACATGAACAAGCAATTATTTAAATATTCCAGTGGAAACCATGACTACTACAATGCCATCATGCAAGTGGTTGTCGTGGCTTGCCCGGGGATGAAGAATTCACCGGGGAGAAGTGCGAGACACTCACGGAAAAATTTGCCGGAAGCGTTTCCCTCTCAGAGGGGGGTGAATAAGGGTAGGCGCAGAAGGTTACAACATGGTGAAAATGATGTCAATAGAACGGGCTCGACGAACTGAGACTGTGGGCTTTGGAATCACCTGATTCGGAGTCAGGGTTAAAAAGTTGTGGCCGTTCGTTCGTTAGGCAGAAAAATAACTGAAATCTGTGCTTTTCTGCGGCTAACTGACGAATGTTCGCTATTTAACAGTTTCGGCCGGCGGCTGATAAACAGAAGGCGTATTTCAGGAGAATACGTTTTCAGTTAGGTGAAAACGTATTCTGAACCCAAGCCGTTCAGAAATACGCCTTCAGTAAACCGAAGACGAAAACTCCGGAGTACTCTTCCACTTATAAGCGAGGGCCCGGGGCTTCTCTGGATGACAGGTGGGGCCGCTGGGGTCCACGGGCTGGGCTTCTCCTTCCTCCTTCCGTTCGCCCGCGGTTCAGAAGAGCAGCGAGGCAGAGGCACGGTCGGCGCTGGCCCCGGCGGCTCCGGCCACCTCAGGCGCAGTTCCGACCACCGGCGAGCATGGGAGGGAGCGCCACCTCCGTCCTGGCAGGATGCGGACGCCGAGGACGGCCGTAGCAGCGGCGGCTAGGGGGCACCGCGGACGAGGAAGTCGGCCGTCAACGGGGCGCATAGCACGGCGGCGGGGAGGAGGGGCCAAGGCTATGGGGTGGGTCTAGGGTGGTGGTGGAGGCCTCTAGTGGAGGTAGCAGGCAGAGGGAGGGCCGGCCTTGCCCGAATTTAGGCGAAGCCGAGCGGCGGCCATGGCGGCAATGCGGAGCGATAAGGGTTCCCCGAGCTCGAATAAGTGGACAGGGAGGGTACTAGGAGGGAGAGAGAGAGAGGTTGGTGAGGAGAACCGAGACGGGGAAGGGCTTAAATAGCCATGGCGGTGATGCCCTCGCCGAATGCCGCCACAGACGGGTGGGCGCCGCTCTGACGCAACCGCGTACGCGTGGAGGGGGAGAGAGGCTAGGAGGGTTCACGTGGTGCGGAGATGCCACGGGGGGAGAGAGGACAGGGGCAAGGCGACGACGGCCACGGGCACGCGGTGCGGCGTGGCTCGCCGGAGAGGAAAGAGGAGGGGAGAGGCAGACATAGGGGACGCGTGGACGCAGGAGAGGGAGAGCTACGCGGTGGACATGGTGCGGTGGCGAGGCCACGGCGTTTGGGCGGCGGCCGAGGGCCCCAAAGTCCAGAGCACACGTTCTGCCTGCAGTGCACGTGCTCTACGCGTGGTCACCACGTGCACTGGTGCTCTGGCACGGCTTTGCCCGAATGAGCTTGTCAAACAGTGCACTCACTGCTCAAAAAGGTTAGATCTGCGGCTAGGATCAAATGGGCGGTGCTGGGGATGAGCTGTGTGCAGAAAGCCACCTTGGCAGCAAGGTGTTTGTACTGGGGTGGGGGAGGATCACTTGGGGATAGATGCTGAGATTTTTCTGAGGGAGATCACACCCTAGGATGACCATCCTAGCAAATTTTCAGCCCAAGAGGAGGTGTCTAGGTGACACTTGCTTCACAAGCTGCCACCCTGGACAGAAACATGAACATGGAAGCTGCACTCACATGGATGATTGTATTGGGCTGAAATTTGGTGTAGGGTGATGATTTGGGCATATGAAGGCACTATAAAAATTTCATACCATTTGGATGAATAAAAATGGTACTTCCGTCACAATGCTTTCTACTGGACAAAAACTTGGGGGAATTTTGTGGAGAAAATGGCTTGGCAAAATGATGAGAATCTTGGCATGCCCAATTGATATAGGGATATTTAGGTCCTGGATTAATTTCAGATTTTATGAAGCAATACAAAATATAGTTGCTTCACAAACTGAAATTATGGCCAGAAACAAGCATTGGATGGTGTGCTCACATAGATTGTTGGATGGACATGAAATTTGGTGGAGAGTAATTATTTGATCATATGAATGATCTACCAAAATTTCAACTCATTTGGATTATCCTAGCTAGTACTTCCTTCACAAAGCTTCCCTCTGGACAGAAACTTTGGAAATTTGCTGAGGAAGATTTACTAGGCAAATGGAGCTGAATTTTGGCATGTGGCAATTATTTGGGTATGAAAGAGTGCTCAAAAAGTTTGAGAGCAATCAAGAAAATATAAATTGCACTTCCTTCACAAAGTGCCATTCTGGATAGAATAGGAAATGAATATTCCTGAATTATTTTTGAACTAGGCAAGGATAGGTTTTGACATATTTGTGGAAGATATGATCCAAAGAATTTATGAGAATTTTATGGGAACTTTAGGAAAGACAGAAATATAGGTTGCTTCACAACCTAGGACAAACAGAGTTATTCCTTTAATAGAAAAAAGGAATATTCCCAAGGAATAAAAATTGGGGTTGGGCTAAGATGGATATGACATGGCCTTGGGATAGATTTTAGAGTGACAAGCCACTTGGAAGTGGCAGAAGAGAAGATCTTCCCAGGTTTCAAGACCACAGAGCCACCGAAAAGGAACTCCAAAAAAAATTCGAAGAAACCCAAGAGAAAAAGAAAGGGCCAAAAATTGGGGTGTCACAGGGCACGCCTTAGCGAATCCTCCAGCGGGTTTCCGCCCACCAGCGGGACGCCGGACCGCGCTGCCCCGGCTCAAGAAGGGCTGGGGGAGGCGACATCGACTCCGGCCCCTCAGGTTGACACGGCGGGGGCCAAAGAGTTGGTCGTCATGTTCGAGGTTGATACCTCGGCTCCACAAGGCCAAGGGGACAGGGTCCCCGAGGTCGTCCAGGAAGGGCTGGGCCAATCGGTGGCCCAGCCAAAGTCTACTTTGGCTCCACCGCCGCAGTTGGAGACCCTAGTACCTAGCACCCAGGTGCTGAGGTCTGAGGTCTTACCACCCCCACCTCCCGCTCTAGGGCGGGTTAGTGCGGGGTGGACTGAAGAAATGGAGGCGGCCTTGATGGGCTCCTCCCTCAAGGAAGAGCACCGCGCGTTGATTGGCACGGCGCTGCAGGGATTCCGGTCCAGAGAGGCCGAAATGCGTGAGGCCTTCAAGGACCTCATCACGAGCTTCAAGGTAATCTTTCTGTCTTTACGCAATAAAGGACCTTCTCTGCTTAGATTTACTTTATCAATCCTTGTAACTGTCCGAAGACATCCGTTACATGGCGTTTAGATGGCCTAGCCGGTGAGTAGCCCTCGAGCCCAAGGCCAGCTTGAAAAACTGGTGTTGGGGTCGAAGAATAAGAGTAGAGGAAAGAGTAGCCCCCAGGACTGATAAGACTGGATGTATGTCCGAAGTGTCAATGGATTGATCATGGGGCTCATTAGAAAGTGTGTATGCATGTTTCAAACTCGGCTCCGGGCTCCATCTCCGAGGACATTGCGGAGATGAGCCGGAAGCTCGAGAGGTCCGAGTAGGACCTCGACCTGATGAACAAGCAGGTCGAGCAGTCTCAAGGTAAGCGACTGACGCGACGTTTTTTTTAAAACTGATGCCGAACTGGTTTAATAATAGCGGCGTTGGCCGAGCTTGAGGGGCTCAAGGCCGAGCTCTTGAAGGCTCGGCATGAGGTCGAGCAGCATAAAGCTGCTGCGGCCAAAGCAGAGAAGGACCTAGCCGCCGAAAAGGTGGCTAGGGAGAAAGACCAGGCGCGGGTCCTAGAGGTCGAGGAGACTCTCAAGGGCGTGTATCTCGAACGCGATTCCCTTGAGAAAAAGGAGAAAGAGACGGGCGAGGAGCTGCGGAAGCTACGTCTATCTCATACTGAGCTCCAGACCCGGGCCCGGGCTGACCACCAGATGCTCCAACAAGTGGAGCGGATAGCCGCGGGTAAGCCATATTTACTTCAATGTGCATTTGGCAGCAAAGGGTTCGTCGAGCTCACCCAGCTATGGCGATCCGCAGAGGTCTTCGCCGATCTCACGAAGAGTGCGGCAGACGCCGGCCTTCATTTCGGCCAACTGGAGGGCCATGAGGCGGAGAAGGCGTTCTGGAGGCAGTTCCAGGAGTCATCGCAGCCGCAGTTGCTTAATCATCAGATGAAGCAACTAGCGGAACTTCTTCGGATGGCGAGGCCGGCGTTCCAAGATCTCTGCGTCAATCTGTGGCCAACGGAGGTGTTGCCAGTCAGCTTCTTCGGGCTCCTGGCGCGACTGCAAGAAGCCGTCCCACAAGTCAACCGCTGGAAGCGATCCGCATTTCTGGAAGGAGCGCGGCGGGCGTATGCCTGCGTGAAAATGCACTTTCGGAAGGTTGAGGTGGAGGTTGCTGCTGCGGGGCCCCTGAAGGGAAGGCGCGTACCGCGGAGCAGTTCTTTGCCGAGGTAGAGGAGGGCGCCCGTGTTACTGAGGCCGTGTGTCCTAAGGACAAGTTGTATTTTTAGGTAGCACTTCAGGATGCCGAAGTGCGTGGGATGTATAAGAATTATCAGTTATTTAATGAGTACGGCTTAAGTTCATCTCATATATTTCTGCGTTGTTTTTAATAGTCCTCCTGTTTGACCGTGTTAAACTGAAAGTGGCCAGTCGTCGACTTCAACCCCTTCGTACAATGTACAAAGGGTGCCCCTTTTAGGCGATCATGACCCTTAGCCGACGTCTCGGTTCCCGGAGGAGGTCTGTGCACATAGGGACTAGGCTATCGGACTGTGGTGGCTTTATAACTTTCACTTAGTCATAGGAGTTTGACGGTGGGTACTGATGAGGAGCCCCCGATGGGTGAAGTGGTCGGCTTAACTAGCCGAGGTCTATGCCCGTGCCCACCTCGGCTAATTCGAGGAAGAAGCCCTTCGTTTAACACGGGTGATCTCTAACGACACGTCGCTTGACGCGGTCTTCGGATGGCTGATACGTCTCCAACATATCTATAATTTTTGATTGTTTCATGCTGTTATATTATCAATCTTGGATGTTTTTATATACATTTACAGCAATTATATATCATTTTTTGGGACTAACCTATTAACTTAGTGCCCAGTGCCAGTTGCTGTTTTCTGCCTGTTTTTGGTTTTACAGAATATCAATACCAAACGAAGTCCAAATGCCACGAAACTTTTTGGAAATTTTTTTCTGGACAAGATAAACACTAGAAGCTTCAGGAGAAGACCATACGCCAGAAGAGGTGGCCATGAGACACCAGGGCGCGCCTGCGGGGGGGGGGGGGGGGGGGAGGTGGCAGGCGCGCCCTGGTGCCTCGTGGGCCCACCTCAGCTCCGTTTGACCTAATTCCACCACTATAAATTCCCAAAAATTAGGAAACCAACAGAGGAGTCCACGAAATACTTTTTCCGCCGCCGCAAGTTTCTGTTCTCGAGAGATCCCATCTGGAGGCCTTCTCCGGCGCTCCGCCGGAGG
This sequence comes from Elymus sibiricus, assembly GCA_039707655.1. Taxonomy (NCBI): domain Eukaryota; kingdom Viridiplantae; phylum Streptophyta; class Magnoliopsida; order Poales; family Poaceae; genus Elymus; species Elymus sibiricus. Next base: position 369,022,603 of record CM077668.1, read on the forward strand.
GGGAATCGATCACGGAGGGGCTCTACATCAACCTTGCTGCCCTTTCAATGATGCATGAGTACTTTACCACAGACCTTCGGATCCATAGTTAGTAGCTAGATGGCTTCTTCTCTCTTTTTGATCTTCAATACAATGTTCTCCTCGATGTTCTTGGAGTTCTATCCGATGTAATCACTTTTTGCGGTGTGTTTGTTGGGATTCGATGAATTGTGAGTTTATGATCAGATTATCCATGAATATTATTTGAGTCTTCTCTGATCTCTTTTATGCATGATTATTATAGCTTCGTATTTCTTCTCCGATCTATTGATTTGGTTTGGCCAACTAGATTGATTTATCTTGCCATGGGAAGAGGTGCTTTGTAATGGGTTCGATCTTGCGGTGCTCAATCCTAGTGAGAGAAAGGGACATGACACGTATGTATCGTTGCTATTAAGGGTAAAAAGCTGGGGTTTATTCATGCGTGAGTTTATCTTGTCTACATCATGTCATCTTGCTTAAGGCGTTATTCCGTTCTTTATGGACTTAATACACTTGATGCATGCTGGATAGCGGTCGATGTGTGGAGTAATAGTAGTAGATGCAGGCAGGAGTCGGTCTACTTGTCTCGGACGTTATGCCTATATACATGATCATTGCCTTGGATATTGTCATGATTATTTGCTTTTCTATCAATTGCCCAACAGTAATTTGTCTTCCCACCGTATGCTATTTTCTTGAGAGAAGCCTCTAGTGAAAACTATGGCCCCTGGGTCTATCTAAATCATATATTAAAAACCCTAAAAATACCTTGCTGCACTTTTCTTTTATTTATTTTATTTTGTATTTTTGTTTCAATCTATCTATCTATCACATACAGTTTAATCTTGCAACTTACCGCCGTGGGATTGGCAACCCCTTGTTTGCGTTGGGTGCAAGGATTTGTTGTTTGTGTGCAGGTACTGCTAACGAGGTGTTGCGTGATTCTCCTACTGGATTGATAACCTTGGTTTCATAACTGAGGGAAATACTTACCTCTACTATGCTGCATCATCCCTTCCTCTTGAAGGAAAATACCAACGCAAGCTACAAGTAGCAGGAAGAATTTCTGGCGCCGTTGCCGGGGAGACATCATCAACATCTATCAAGTACCTTTGCATAAACTCTCATCTCCTTGCATTTATTTTATTTGCCTCTCATTTTCATCTTCCCCACATCTAAAAAGTTTTTACAAAAATACAAAAATATTTTCCGTTTGCCTTTTTCTTGGTTGCTTGTTTGCTTGCTTGTTATCTTGTTTGCGTAGCCACAATGTCTCAAGAAAATACAAAATTGTGTGATTTTTCCAATACTAATAATAATGATTTTATTAGTACTCCTATTGCTCCTCCCGCCGCTAGTGTGGAGACTTGTGATATTAATGCCGCTTTGCTAAATCTTGTTATGAAAGAACAATTTTCTGGTAGTCCTAATGAAGATGTTGCATCCCATCTTAACACTTTCGTAGAATTGTGTGATATGCAAAAGAAAAAAGATGTGGATAATGATATTGTGGAATTAAAATTATTCCCATTCTCATTGCGGGATCGTGCAAAAAATTGGTTTTCATCTTTACCACGAAATAGTATCGATTCTTGGGATAGGTGCAAAGATGCTTTTATTACTAAGTATTTTCCTCCCGCGAAAATTATTTCACTTAGAAATCAAATTATGAATTTCAAGCAACTTGATCATGAACATGTTGCCCAATCTTGGGAAAGGATGAAATTAATGATAAGAAATTGCCCTACTCATGGTTTAAATTTATGGATGATCTAACAAAAAATTTATGCGGGATTAAATTTTGTCTCTAGAAATCTTTTAAATTCCGCCGCGGGTGGTACCTTTATGGAAATATTTTAAATTTCTTGATAATATTATGGCAAATTATTCACAATGGCATACCGAAAGAGTTCCTACTAGTAAAAAAGTGAATTCTGTTGAAGAAATTAATACTTTGAGTGATAAAGTTGATGCGCTTATGAAATTGGTTGCTAGCAAAAATGCTCCTATTGATCCTAATGATGTGCCTTGGTCCACTTTGATTGAGCAAAATAATGACCCCGTAGGTGTGAATTTTGTCTCGCGATTTTTTTAATAATAATGCTTATAGAGGTAATTTCAATGCTACCGTTTCCTGGAAACTCCTCTAATAATTATGGCAATTCTTATGGTAATCCTTATAATAATAATAATAGGATGCCCTCTGATCTTGATAGTAATATTAAAGAATTTATTAATGCTCAAAAAGTTTTCAACACAACGATAGAAGAAAAATTGAGTAAACTTGATGATATGTCTAGGAGCATTGATAGAATTATTCATGATGTGGAAAATCTTAAGACTAAAATTTTGCCACCCAAAATTGATATTAATGAATCAATTAAAGCTTTATATGTCTCCATGGATGAGAGTAATAAAATGACCACCATGCTAAAAGCTAAACGAGAATTTTTAGAAAAAGCGATTCCTCCCAGTTTTTATCGTAGTAATGATGAGGATATTAAAATGATTGGTGTTTCATCTATTGATTCTTTTTTTAGGAATATTAACCTTGATGAAAAGGGGACTGAAGAAGAGTCAACTTTAGCTAAAGAGCATCCCCATAATTCGGAGGGTGAAAATTTTGATAAAAAAATTGATAAAGGTGGGTTTGGAGAGGTAAAAACTTTAAATAGCGATGCGCCCACTCTATTGGATTACAAAGATTTTAATTATGATAGTTGTTCTTTGATTGAGTGCATTTCTTTGTTACAATCCATGCTAAATTCACCCAACGCTTATGAACAAAACAAGGCTTTTACTAAACACATCGTAGAAGCAATGATGAAAGCGTTAGAAGAAAAGCTAGAACTAGAAATTTCAATTCCTAGAAAATTATATGATGAATGGGAACCCACCATTAAAGTTAAAATTAGAAATTATGAGTGCAATGCTTTATGTGATTTGGGTGCTAGTGTTTCCACAATTCCAAAATCTCTATGTGATGTGCTAGGTTTTACCAATATAGATGAATGCTCTCTTAATTTACATCTTGTGGATTCTACTATTAAAAAGCCTTTGGGTAGGATTAATGATGTTCTTATTCTTGCAAATAGGAACTATGTGCCCGTTGATTTTATTGTACTTGACATTGAATGCAATCCTACTTGCCCAATAATACTTGGTAGACCGTTCTTACGAACCATAGGTGCCGTTATTGACATGAAAGAAGGGAATATAAAATTTCAATTTCCATTAAAAAGGGTATGGAACATTTCCCTAGGAAAAGAATTAAAGCACCATATGAATCCATTATGAGGGCCACTTATGGAATCAACTTGAAAGATGACAATACTTGAAACTGTGCATTATGCCTAGCTTGGGGCATAAAACAATAGAGCTTGTTGGGAGGCAACCCAATGAATAAAATAAATTTTTCTTTTTGTTTCTGGTATTTTGTGTTTTCACATTTATGCTACTGTTATGATTGAGTTTTTGTGTTTTTAATTAGTGTTTGTGCCAAGTAAAGCCTTTAGGATGATTTGGAAGATAGTATAATTGATGCTGTTTGGAAAACAGAAAGTTTTGCGTCCAGAGCTGGAATTTTGGTTCTGTACTGGAGCGTCAGAAAAATCTGACATTTTTACACAGTATTGGTATATGAATTTCCCACGTTTTCCTAATTTTTCAGAATTTTTGGAGTTACATAAGTATGGATTTTAAATAGATTGCTACAGACTGTTCTGTTTTTGACAGATTCTGTTTTTGATGCACTGCTTGCTTGTTTTGATGAAACTATGGATTGTATGGGGGGGGGGTATAAGCCATGAAGAAGTTAGAATACAGTAGGTATAATGCAAAAATAAAATATGAATGAGTTTGCAACAGTACTTCAAGTAGTGATTTGTTTTGTTATACTAACGGATCTCACGAAGGTTTTGTTGAGTTTTGTGTGATTGAAGTTTTCAAGTTTTGGGTGAGATCACGATGGATGAAGGAATAAGGAGTGGCAAGAGCCTAATCTTGGGTATGCACATGGCACCCCAAGGTAATATTCAAGGAATACTCAAGCGTCTAAGCTTGGGGATGCCCCGGAAGGCATCCCCTCTTTCTTCTACCAACCATCGGTAATTTTACTTGGAGCTATATTTTTATTCATCACATGATATGTGTTTTGCTTGGAGCGTCATGTATTATATGAGTCTTTGCTTTGTTTGATTTTTAGTTTGTCACAATCATCCTTGCTGAACACACCTATTTTGAGAGAGCCACACGTTCATCATAATTTGTTAGAATACTCTATGTGCTTCACTTAAATTTTTTGAGCTAGGCAGTTGCTCTAGTGCTTCACTTAAATCTTTTTTAGCACGGTGGTGGCTATATTTTGAAGAAATAAACTCTCATGCTTCACTTATATTATTTTGAGAGTTGATAAGATGAAAATTTTGAAGAAATATTTGCACTCTCATGCTTCACTTATATCTTTTTGAGAGATGATAATAGTAATGGCAATTTGCACAAGATATGAATTTGGTCCCAAAGTGATGAATATTCAAGAGGTATATAATAAAAAAATTCATATAGATCATTGGATATTATAAGTGTGATTCCTTGCAATAGTTTTGCGATATCGAGATGATGATATGTGAGTCATGTTAGTGAGTAATTGTGATTTAGTAAGAATATTAGTGTTAAGGTTTGTGATTCCCTATGCATGCACATCAAGTCAATAGTTATGCAAAGAAATTATATCCTACTTATGGTGCATTATTTGGTGTTAGTTATGTTCAATGCATGTTTATGACCGTTTTCGCTTTTTGGTTGGTTGCTTCTCAATCTATTTGCTAGCCATCATTTGTACTAAGCAGAAATACTGCTTGTGCATCCAAACTCCTTAAACCCAAGTTGTGCCAAATGAGTCCACTATATCTACCTATATGCGGTATTCCCATGCCGTTCCAAGTAAATTTGCATGTGCCAACTCTAATTTTCAAAATAATTTTTCTGTTTTGTGTGCCCGTACCGCTCATGAAGCGGCAGGGGGTGGCCAATATTTTCCATGCTAGGTGTGTTATTCTCATGATGAGTGTTTATTCACTTGTCATTGCACGAGAGAGTGGCTGGTAATAGGGATGACCAGTCCCACAATGAAATCAAAAATTAATAACAACAAAATTCCTTGGAAATTGTTGGTATGGAGGGCACCCGTGGATACGGCTAGCCATGGATTGTGAAAGAATGGTGGAAAGGAAATAAAATTTACTTTCTGTTTGGGAAACGCCTATGATGTGTCTAGCATGGAAGATATTGGGAATTCTCGGTCGTTTTCGTTGACAGGAAAAGCATGCCTCTCAAAATATTTTTATCTCTCTAATTTTAGCTTTGAGCTCTGGCACATTAGCAAATCTCTGCTTCCCTCTGCGAAGGGCCTATCTATTTACTTTTATGCAATTTTTTTTTATTTTGAGTCTCCATCTTCTCTTATAAAAGCACCAACTAGAGAGCACTATTGTCATACTTGTGCATTGTGTGTAGCTAATATGGAGTGTGTTTCATGAATGGATCAATGATTGAGCATAATGGGCTAGGGATAACTTTCTTTAGCGTTGATATTTTGAAAGACATGATTGCTTGTTAGTATGCTTGAGTATTTATATCTTCATGTCAAATTATAGATTATTGCTTTGAATCATTCAAGTCCAATGTCCATGCTATAAAAGAAAAAGAATATGATGAATGTGATAGGCAGCATTCCACATCAAAAATTCTGTTTTTATCATTTACCTACTCGAGGACGAGCAGGAATTATGCTTGGGGATGCTGATACGTCTCCAACGTATCTATAATTTTTGATTGTTCCATGCTGTTATATTATCAATCATGGATGTTTTTATATACATTTACAGCAATTATATATCATTTTTGGGACTAACCTATTAACTTAGTGCCCAGTGCCAGTTGATGTTTTCTGCCTGTTTTTGGTTTTACAGAATATCAATACCAAACGAAGTCCAAATGCCACGAAACTTTTTGGAGATTTTTTTCTGGACAAGATAAACACTAGAAGCTTCGGGAGAAGACCAGACACCAGAGGAGGTGGCCACGAGCCACCAGGGCGCGCCTGGGGAGGGGGTGGGCAGGCGCGCCCTGGTGCCTCGTGGGCCCACCTCAGCTCCGTTTGACCTAATTCCACCACTATAAATTCCCAAAAAACGGGAAACCAACAGAGGAGTGCACGAAATACTTTTTCCGTCGCCGCAAGTTTCTGTTCTCGAGAGATCCCATCTGGAGGCCTTCTCCGGCGCTCCGCCGGAGGGGGGATCGCTCACGGAGGGGCTCTACATCAACCTTGCTGCCCTTTCGATGATGCATGAGTAGGTTACCACAGACCTTCGGGTCCATAATTAGTAGCTAGATGGCTTCTTCTCTCTTTTTGATCTTCAATACAATGTTCTCCTCGATGTTCTTGGAGTCATATCCGATGTAATCACTTTATGCGGTGTGTTTGTTGGGATCCGATGAATTGTGAGTTTATGATCAGATTATCCATGGATATTATTTGAGTCTTCTCTGATCTCTTTTATGCATGATTATTATAGCTTCATATTTCTTCTCCGATCTATTGATTTGGTTTGGCCAACTAGATTGATTTATCTTGCCATGGGAAGAGGTGCTTTGTAATGGGTTCGATCTTGCGGTGCTCAATCCCAATGACAGAAAGGGACATGACACGTATGTATCATTGCTATTAAGGGTAAAAAGATGGGGTTTATTCATGCGTGAGTTTATCTTGTCTACATCATGTCATCTTGCTTAAGGCGTTACTCCGTTCTTTATGGACTTAATACACTAGATGCATGCTGGATAGCGGTCGATGTGTGTAGTAATAGTAGTAGATGCAGGCAGGAGTCGGTCTACTTGTCTCGGACGTGATGCCTATATACATGATCATTGCCTTGGATATCGTCATGATTATTTGCTTTTCTATCAATTGCCCAACAGTAATTTGTCTACCCACCGTATGCTATTTTCTTGAGAGAAGCCTCTAGTGAAAACTATGGCCCCCGGGTCTATCTAAATCATATATTAAAAACCCTAAAAATACCTTGCTGCACTTTTCTTTTATTTATTTTATTTTGTATTTTTTGTTTCTATCTATCTATCTATCACATACAATTTAATCTTGCAACTTACCGCCATGGGATTGGCAACCCCTTGTTTGCATTGGGTGCAAGGATTTGTTGTTTGTGTGCAGGTACTGCTAACGAGGTGTTGTGTGATTCTCCTACTGGATTGATAACCTTGGTTTCATAACTGAGGGAAATACTTACCTCTACTGTGCTGCATCATCCCTTCCTCTTCGGGGAAAATACCAACGCAAGCTACAAGTAGCAATGGCCGACCAGTTTGTGCTTACCTAGATAGTCAGTTTTCGACTTTCTCCACTGAGGCGCTCTATCAATTAAACTGGCAGCACTATCACAGTGGTTCTCCCATTACACCCTTAGCCGAATTTGTCGGGAATGTAAGGGGTACACATAGGAGCTGGGCAACCCAACTATTGACCAAAATCTAGGTTTGAAACTGATGCATATAATGCAACATCCGAGACGCCGAGTACTTCGGACTTGTTTTTCAGGGTGTAAAATCGAGGCCCTTTAGCAATTGTATCTTAGAGATGTTCTCATGGTTCGTGGGCAGTGCTTGTAAGAAAATACATTTAAAGACCTTTATGGGCACGATTTCTTTATTTCATGTAACCAAGCTTTACACGCCAAACTTTTGATGAGAGGAACTAAACAAGATACAATGCGAGTAAAGATAATGAAGGAGAATATAAAAGAAAAACAGGGCGGATCTTGTCATCGGGTCTATGAGCCCGGGCCGCTTCCTGCCGCACGTCTGCGTCTCCAAGCTGTTGACCAGCTCATCCTCGTTGATACCGGGGGTTGATATTAGTAGCATGCAACTTCGGCCATGTATGCGCTTGATGCGTTTGTTGGTCGAGCCCTTCAAAGAGGTCTGCAACTATTAGTTGTGTGGTTAAAGCCACATGGGTATGCTAGTGTTTGGCTAGCTCTTTGACAAAAGCCTGCCGACGTGCAAGCCCGAGGTTTCGTCGCTGCTCGGTCTAGCCGACCCGACGTTTCCGTTGTTATGGCTCCTCGGCGACCCAGGGAATTTTTAGTGCGAAGTTGTGCACCCTGGGGATGTAGTACCCCTCCCAAGGGAAGCGCGCGAGGAACCCGTACCCCTATTTAGGGTCGGGAGGTGCATGTCCGAGGTCAACTGGCATAGCCCGTGTACGCTTCGAAGAGCTGGGGGTGCGCTTACCGCCACGGGCTGCCTCCTCGGATGCCTGCACCTCAGCTACGAAAGCCGCGGTCTGCTCCTCCATCCGGAGAGAGCGTTCAGTGTTACCATTTACTGTAATAACACCGATGGGTCCTGGCATTTTGAGCTTGAGATAAGCGTATTGCGGGACTACATTGAAGCGGGCGAATGCGGTGCACCCTAGGAGCGCATGGTATCCGTTGCGAAAAGGTACGATGTCGAAGATTGTAAGTGCATCAAGTGCCCCCTGAGTTTTTTTGGAGTATTGAAGACAAATAGGTTAAGGGACTAATGTGTTTGTGAGTGTACACAGGAGAATATAGTCCCCGAAGACTTGGTTTAACCACAGAAGACGACCCCTAAAAATGTATTTCTTCAAGTGAACAATTTGGTGCGACCTTTGAGGAAATTGATGTGAAGACTTTGTTTTCATAGTTTCTTTTTCTTCTTATTTGAGTTATAGGAAAAACCGTACTGTTAAAGGGGGTCTAGGTGAAACATTTATCACATTTCCAAAGTGATGCTCATACCTATACATACACAAGCCGCTTCGAGTGAAGCCGTTGGAAATATCCGGAACAGCTGACGAATTTGACAGTGGCAGTGACGAAGTTCATCTGGTCTCTGACAAATTTGGTCAGGCTGAGGAGTTAGGATTTCGCCAGTGTGATCTGCCTATCGTGAGGAAATTGAGTGCCCCGACGAAATTGAAAGTTCAATTCCGACCGTTGCTGCGCCACGTGCCAGCTGTCGAGTGGATCCTTATCCTGACAACGGTCTTGTCTGAGAAGGGCATTTATGAAATTTCATGTCAGGTTGCCTCCTGGCTATAAATTGCCACCCCCTACAACCACTAGTTGGTTGGCTGCTCTAGAGAGAACTTGACACTTGTCATTCGAGAGCAACCCTTCCTCTGACGACTTTGTGAGAACCTAAGTGAGGAAAACCCAACCAGAGCCTAAGTGACTGAGCATCACTGAAGAAGTTGATCTGTGTGATCCGACGCTTGTTACCTTTCAGGACTGTCATTCCTCTAGACGGTTAGGCGTCATGTTCTGAGCACCCACGAGTAATTGTGGCGTGCCGGTGAACAAGTCTGTGAAGGTTTCAAAAGTCTACCTTGAAGACTTACCATGAGTGATTGGGCGAGGACTAAGTGACCTTAGTTCAAGAGGAATACGGTGAGGACTAAGTGTCCTCTGAGGTAAAACTCAGCTGCCTCAACTAGACGTACAGTTGATACAGTAACTGGAACTGGTCTACCAAATTCATGTGTCTTCGTCAAGCTCAACTGGTTTCAAATTCCTCACCTCTTTACTTTACTACTATTCCGCTGCTGAAGAACTTGTGTCTTTCCCTTCTGAAGAATTTGAACTGAAGACTTTCATCATGCTATCTCATTTTCTTCAGTTCATCTTCATCATGCTTATCTGTGTGCATGATTGCATGTTCTTCACTTGCTTATACTTCGTATGCATGCTTTCCATATCTGTGTAGACTTAGTTTCAATTCTGTTTCTATTTCTTCACTCTGATTTTCGTCAAAGTTTTCAGAGTTTGACGAATTTCTAAAAATCTCCCATTCACCCCCCTCTGGGAGTTATCCTGCGCTTTCAATTGGTACCAGAGCAAGGTACTCCCTTGTTTAGTGTGATTTTGGTTTAACCACCTGGACTTTTAGTTATGTCAACCGCAGGAATGATCAAGGTCTCCGCTGCGTGCCCCATCTTCGATGGCACAGACTATCCTTACTGGAAGAACAAGATGCGAATGCATCTTGAGGCTATTGACAACGATCTCTGGTTCGTCGTTGAGAATGGAGTGTCTTCCATTGCTCCAAGCATCAACGCCACTGACGTGAAGCGATACTAGCAACTAGACTCTCAAGCGAAGAACATCATTTGTGGTCATTGATGTCTACTACGCAACTTTTATTCTTGTAGATGTTGTTGGGCCTCCAAGTGCAGAGTTTTGTAGGACAGTAGCAAATTTCTCTCAAGTGGATGACCTAAGGTTTATCAATCCGTGGGAGGCGTAGGATGAAGATGATCTCTCTCAAACAACCTTGCAATCAAATACAAGAAATCTCTTGTGTCCCCAACACACCCAATATAATGGTGAATTGTATAGGTGCACTAGTTCGACGAAGAGATGGTGATAAAGTGTAGTATGGATATTAGATATAGGTTTTTGTAATCTGAAATAATAAAAACAGTAAGGTAGCAAGTAACAAAAGTGAGCAAAAACGGTATTGCAATGCTTGAAAACAAGGCCCAGGGTTCATACTTTCACTAGTGCAATTTCTCAACAGTGCTAACATAATTGAATCATATAACAATCCCTCAACGTGCGATAAAGAATCACTCCAAAGTTCCTATTAGCGGAGAACATAAGATGAAATTGTTGTAGGGTATGAAACCACCTCAAAGTTATTCTTTCCGATCAATCTATTGAGTCATCCCTATAAGTGTCACAAACAGCCCTAGAGTTCATACTAAAATAACACCATATGATACGCATCAACCAACTCCAATGTCACCTAGATACTCCAATGTCACCACAAGTATCCGTGAGTTGATTATTCGATATGCATCAAACAACTTCAGATTCATAATATTCAATCCACACAAAGAACTTCAAAGAGTACCCCAAAGTTTCTTATCAGAGAAAAGATAATGAAAACGTGCAACTAACCCCTATGCCTAGATTACCCCAATGTCACCACGGGAATCCGCAAGTTGATTACCCAAACATACATCTAGTGACTCACTTGAATACCCCATTGTCACCACGGGTATCCGCATGCAAGACATACATCAAGTGTTCTCAAATATGAAATATTCAATCCGACAATAACGAAACCTCAAAGAGAAAGACTCAATTCATCACAAGAAGATAGAGAGGGAAGAAACACCATATGATCCAACTATATTAACAAAGCTTGCGGTACATCAAGATCGTGCCAAATCAAGAACACGAGAGAGAGAGAGAGAGAGATCAAACACATAGCTACTACACTAGCATTTTCATTACAGCTCACATCACTAGCCTTATCAACAAGTAAATCATCATCACCTAGCAAATCATCTTCATCACTATTGAAATCAAGATACTCGGGGTGTGATACCTTGGGGCCTTTTGCCATGAATCATCTTCCAATTCCTTCATTTGGTGAGTCAAAGAGATCATAGGAGTTGGATGACACAAGAGCATGTCCGGCAACACCTTCATCTTGACTATAGTCGGAGTTGGAGTGATAGCTTCTCTCGGAGTGGTTGTCAGAGTCGGAGCCGGAAATCCATTCACCAACATGAGCTTGATGTCTTGTTCTTGTGTAGCTCTTGGATGACTTGTCCTTCCTTTCCGAATCCTTGCTTCTTCGAGAGGGTCTTCATTCATAACAATCATCTCTACTCCTTCTCTCCTTATGAGGTGATTCATCTCTTCTATATTTTCCTCTTGGTGATTCGTCTCTTTTCTTGTAGGGAGCCGTACACTCATTGGAGTAGTGTCCGGGTCTTCCACAATTGTAGCAATTTCGGTCACGACTTGATGATCTTCTCTCATAGTGTCTTGAACTAGAGCTTCTTTGATGCGGAGCATCCTACGGACATCACCATGCCAAGAGTCCGTTCGGCAAGTGACACGCGCGACATCTACTTCACATACATAAAGGTGAATCATCTCCTTTACACATGTTCACTTGACCCCTTCGAGGATGGTATACTTCTTGACACTCCTCTCGTGTGCATGCATATGTATTGTCGGAGCTTCACAGATGACGAGGAGGAGTACAAGCGCCAAGGAGCAACTCCACCATCCGCGAGGGAAGCATGGAAGCGGAGACGGAAGAAGACGGAGCTGCTGCAGCTACAGGACCCGGACATCTGGCCCCGGCAGCCCGGACATCCGGCCTATGGCCCGGACATCCGGCCCCTGGAGACATCAACTACACCACCAGATCAACAGCCGACGAGCCCACAGGCCCCGGACATTCGGCCCTGCCGCCGGACATCCGGACCGTCCACCCCGGACATCCGCCCCCCTGCCAGAAATCTGGCCCCCCTATCCAGAGAGCATCTGGAAATCGGCCTGCTCAGCCCGGACATCCGGCCGACCCGCCGGACATCCGGCTCCTCATGAGCCGCCGGACATCCGGCCCCCAGCCCAGACATCCGGCACCTGCCTGTGCGCAGAGTACGGGCCAAGGGCCCATGTACCCCTCCAACTCGTCCCAACTTGTACTAGCACTATAAATAGACTACCCCCTCCTCCCTCTAGGGTTAGCAAAGTATTGGCTCATCTAGTTGAGCCTAGCTCCTACCACTACTCCTCTTGAGAGAGAGAGTGACCTCTCCCATGGAGATCAAGACCTCCATGTGAGCATGTGAGAAGATCCCCTAGTGGATTCAAGACCTCATCTCCTCTTGGATTTGGGATGAACCCTACCCTGTATCTTTCCCTTTGTTGTTCTTGTACCTCGTGATCTTGTGTGATTGTTAGTCTACTGGATGTGTGATTGGACTTGTTCTTGAGTGTTCCTCTAGTGATTTCCCTCATGTTCTTCCCCGTGTTCTTCGTAGGATCCCCTCCAATTCGTGAAAGATCGTCAATTAGGGTTCCACCCTACATCATCTTGGTATCATGAGCCACGTTGATCACGAATTTGGAGTCCTACCCCCCTCTTTCTAGTCTAATTTTGTTTGTTCTTGTCCAATTTCGAAAATCCCCACCAAAAATAGCCTCACCAAAAAATTTGCATTTTGTTGGTTCTTGTGAGATTTTGTTGTGTTTGATCCATGATTTTGTTGTTTGGCAAGTGGATCTAGCTTCCCCACCATGAAATCCATCCAAAAATTTCTTTTCAACCATCAATTTTGCCCCCAAAATCATCAATTTCCGCCTCAAATCGAGTTTCGAAGTCCAAATCCTGATCTGGAATCGTCGGGCCGGACATCCGGACCACCAGCCGGACATCCGGGCCATAGGGCTGGACATCCGGCTCCTGGAGCGCAAAATCGCGCAAGTTTCTGGACATACAGCCCCGGATTTCCGGCCTCACCCCCGAATGTCCGACCCCTGGAGTTTCAGCCTCCCGTGTTTCACCGTTTTGACCATAACTAATTCATCCGGAGTCCGATTTTGATGTTCTTTAGCTCGTTTTGTAGCTATTGACATCCCCCATCACCCAAAATTAATTCCACCACCATTTGGCTCCATCAAATTTTTGAAAATTTGGCAAGCTTGCCTAGGTCCTTCACCATAACTTCCACAATACCACCATAGCCTTCCGTAACCTAACCCATTTTGATCCCCATTGCATTTGTGGTTACTTGAGTTGTGATTCAAGTCTCCTAAGGTGTTTCGGCTACTTAGGGACGGTTACTTCTTCATCAACCACCAACTCCACTTCCGCTTTGACGACTCTGAAACCACCACCGCTTTCCGCTACCACCATTTGACATTTGCTATTTGAGATTTTGAGTTGTGGTTTTCCGTTTCCTAAGGTGTTTCGGCTAATTAGGAACGGTTCTACATCGCCACTCATCATCGTCACGGACTCGACATCGACATTGTCCACTTCATCCTCATCTGTCCTTGCTTACAAACGAGAACCCACCGACGGTAACTTCGACGACATCATTGTACATTTCCTTGCCATTGCATTGATCACCTTGAGCCTATTGTGTCACTTTCCTATCGAGACTAGCGAGTTGAGAATTGCCGGGCCACGCTCATTGTGCACCTTAGTGATACGCTTACGCCGCATAGCTACATTTAGCGTGCAATCATCTTGCTATCATCATTGTGCCATAAGTCTCTCCCGTGCATATCTTACATACTTGTCTCACATATTGGCTCGAGCATCAAGCATTGTGGCAAAGCATAAAAAAAGAGCAAAAGCTTTTAAGCAAAAGAGGAGATACAAAAGAGCTTGTAAGCAATAGAAATAGCATTGAGCCATCTTGCATAGTACATACTCTTGGAGCATACACACATAGCATACTTGGGATTGAAGACGGCACGGTTACTCACTTAGGTTGGTGCACAAGTGTATCTAGCCCATTTGAGCAATCGAGCTATTGTCTCTCTAGTGTCCGTGCAACAAGAGCTTTTTGCGTGGTAACACATTTTGTGCTCATTCTTTGGTTGCCCGGATCCCACTTATCTATCCGCGTGTGTGTTTCCTTGTGCCATCATAGCTATTGATCTATTTGCTTTACATTGCAATTTTGTGGATCTTCCTCAACATTTCCGATATCATTGACTAACACTTACTTGAATTTTGTGCCACTTGTCCTAACCAAGCCACTCGATAAGCTTTACTTTGTAGGTGTGAGTGAACAAGTCCGGTACCAATTCCACTATTCTCTCATTTCACATTGAGTGACACGGGATACATCCTCAACTTTGGGAAAAGGTAGCTTGGTATTGTTTATCTCATTTTCTACTCACCTTTGCTCGAGTCTTGTGATGAATAGGCAAAGCACATCTACTTCGGTCTACAACCACAACGACGAGTTTGATGCCATGAAGAACCACTTGGACGCCAAGATGGATGCTCAAATGGAGGAGCTCAAAGCCCTCATGAAGACCGGCAAGAGGTCTTCCTCATCTTCGAGAAGACTCTCAAGTGCACATGCTTCCGAGCTACCATCTCCGGCAAGATCACATCGGCATCAACACCATCACCGACAAGAACGTGTAGGTCAAGAGCTCAACACCAATCACCACTCTACGACTTCACCATCTACCTTGGCATCTTTGCCAAGCGACCTCAAGGCATCTTCGCCTTTGGACATGCGGCATCTTCACCGACAAGCACCTCAAGATTGCGCTCAAGAGAAGCTCCCCAAGCTCAAGTCTGCGACTTCCACAAGCTACTACGACTTCGACATCGACCATGAGATTCCTTTCTATGGGAATCACGACCCCGAAGAGTACCTCATGTGGGAGCGCAAGATGGACGACTACCTCAAGCTACTTCAAGTCCCCTCCGAAGATCAAGTGAAGTGCGCCACAAGTAACTTCCATGACTACGCGTCGACATGGTGGCTTCACACACCTTCGAAGAGCTTCAACATGAGTTGGCCCAAGACAAAGAAAGCGAT
This sequence comes from Elymus sibiricus, assembly GCA_039707655.1. NCBI lineage: Eukaryota > Viridiplantae > Streptophyta > Magnoliopsida > Poales > Poaceae > Elymus > Elymus sibiricus. The sequence goes on from CM077668.1 coordinate 369,038,048, forward strand.
GCGGCGAGAATTTGTGCCTTTCACCTACACGGAACATCTTCAACGCCAATTGGAGAACACCATACAAGGATCCAAGTCCCTCGACAAGTACTTCAACGAGATGAAGAAAGCCTTGCGACGAGCCGGCGTGGACGACCCTATTTGGATGAAGTTCTACTTCATGATGGGATTGAACAACGACATCTCCAAGACTATCTTCCTCGACAACTATGAGTCCCTCGACGACATCTACTTTGGTGCTCTCAAGGCGGAACAAGAACACATGAAGGCCAAGGTTTCTCTACCCCAAGCACACTTCGTGAAGACCAAGCTCCAAGACGGCGAGCAAGAGGATAGTACCACCATGATGTCCAAGCCCGACGAGCTCCAAGACGACGCTCCCAAGTTCGACTTCACCGCCATCCCTCTTTGTGGCATTGACAATGCTGAGTCTACCACGACTCTTTTTGAAGACGGAGCGGCGACGACTACGACTATGGAGCCAATCAAGGACCAAGCTTTGGAGGCGAGCGACAAGGTGGCGAGCAAGGATGATGCTTCCATCTTTGGAGGCAAGAGTGATGATGTGCCATCTTCGGCCCTCATCCACGGCGACGGTGACGAGATGGTTGAGCATGGGATTTTCCCTTCGACCACGGCGGCGTATGATGATGAGTTGAGCGACATGAGCCACCATATTGAGAGTGAGAGCGAGTTCACCACTAGCCCCATATATGATGAGTTGCCCCAATTTCCATGTGAGGAGAGCCACAACCCCCACCACTTGAGTGAGATGAGTGACTCCACCATATGTGAGTTTGAGTGCACCTATTTTGAGGGAGTGAGTGAGCCACCACATAGAGAGAGTGAGGTAGTTGATAGGGCATGTGAGGCCATGTTGGGGCCGGATTTCCGGGACATGATATCCCAGAAATTAACCCCTCGTGTCGTCACCAGCCCAGGATTACTGTTACTGGTGGACACGTCCTTGTTACAGATTACCAAGCAATTACAAGAATTGGATACAAGACCATAAAGGTCTAATGATACAACAATGATTTCTAGTGAGGAGGACGGAAGCAACTTGTGGTTCTCCAACGTCGATGGGGCTCCATTTCCACAGGAACAGCTGACCCGGATAATTCCTATCCCGCGTGGCTGCTATCCTAGGCTCCTCATGGACGTCGTTGTAGTACACTTCGTTGAAATCCTGACCTGGCCAATAAAATAGCCAGGGACAAGCCAGTGAGTACGTTTGAATGTACTGGCAAACATAATGGACAAAAGATATACCGAATGCATATGATCATGATGGTTTAATGCATATGCTGAACGAAATTAAAGCATGGCATGATGAATATTAATACGGTGCTGAATGCATATGCCCCTGATGGATTAAATGATATGCTCATGCTGACTGATATTTAAAACATGGCATGATAAATATTAGCATGTGCAGAAATTAAAATGTTAGTGACAAACCAAGAAAATTAAAAGTGGACAATCGGGCGAGACTGAACCGCCTGAGAATCCAAAAGAAATGCCAAACGGGTGTCTAAAAGAGAATCGGGCGAGACAGACCGCCCGAGAACTCAAGCGGTGCCACGAGAGGTCTTGAAAAGAAATGCCAAACGGGTGTCTAAAAGAGAATCGGGCGAGACAGACCGCCCGAAAACTCAAGCGACGCCACAAGAGGTCTTGAAAATAAATGAGTGCCCGGGTAGTCTAGACAGCCCATGAGACACTCAAAAAAATGAAAATAAGAGAAAGGATTAGTCCACAATAATATTCAAATCATCAATAATATTCATGATAATATCAGTAGTGGTAATAGCCAATCTGCAAAATAATTCATGCTCAATTTAATTATTTCCTCTGGAGACCGACACTAAGACCGACACTTGACCAACCCAGACTGTAGTCCTTAACCGCGGACACGGCTATTCGAATAGGTATAACTCTGCAGAGGGTGTACTCTTTACCCACAAGTAAAGGATTTCTTTAGTCAACACCGAGACGCTGACTAATTCCCATTACGGCTTTTGGGTTGAAAACACACCTGACCCGCACATACCAGTTTTAACTTACCAAATCCAGGAACCACCCAAGGCAATGATAAAGTAAAACTCTAAGTGGGAAGGCCTCATTCAACGGCCTCCAATAGCATGGGATCACAATATTTATATCGGCGCGCAAACAGGGGTGCGACCCCTCTCCGGCTACAACCGGAGACACCCATGCCCCCGGACCAATTGACATGCCTACCATGGGCCAATGGTATCTTTCACTATGGCCTCTCTATACGGTGTGTGTGCAGGAAAGGGGTTCACAACTTACTGAATCGTACCCTACCTGCGGCAGGGACAAGTGGCAGCACGAAACAAGTATGGGGGTACCGGAACAAGACTCGATCTACGGCCGACTCAGGAGGCTTATGTTTTCCTGCAGTGGTTAGCACAATAAAGTGTTCTTTCAACAGTAACACCAAAAACAGGGCCACAACCCTTGCATGTCCCAACATGCATAACCAACAAGGAATGATCACGCTCCAACGTGATCACCCTTCTGCCAGTAATGGTATTTTCTCTTATACCTGCTCCTGCAAGTTAGTCATGACAAGCACACGTTGCACGGTACGAGGAAACATGCCAACACTACATGCATGCAAATTTTATTTGAATTCAACCTATGCATGATTCAATTATTCTTGCATGCAATCACCATATCAAGTGTTCAAGATGCTTGCCTTGATCATGCAGAAATATTGGGTGCACTCCAAAAGTTTTGACAATTTTGTCTTCCCTCCATTTTTCCTATTTTCAAAATAATGCAATTACCACACAAATATTAAGCAGGAAAGTAAAAGTGCTCTAAAAATGGGAATTTCACTTTCCTAGGACTTCTCTGGTTATGTGGAAAATAACCAAGGTGGTTCTACTGGTTTTTGAGCACTAAGTATTTTTGAACATTTTCGAATTAGGTGAAATTAAGGAATTAATGGCTCTGCAAGAATTCTACAAAAAACATTTTAAAAAAAAGATCTAGGGCACCTATTAAATGGGACATGATTTTAGAGTTATCTAGAAATTTGTTTCACTGGATTTGGAGTTGAGATGAATAGTCTAGGGATTTTAAAAGTTGAATTATGTGAAGAAATGGTCTATCTAATTAACCAGACAAAAAAAATTTGCATGGAGGAAATGTTCACTACTCTTAGGTAATTAGGCCATGATTTATAGATCATATAGAAATTGGAATTAATCCATTTGGATTTGAAATGGACACTAGGAAAATATTTTAGTTTCCGGGTAAAAAGAAAAAGGCGGAAATACTCCTGACGGGCTGGGGGCGCGCACCGGGCGAGGCCCAGCTAAACGGCACCACTGGGTCGAGCCCAGAGACGCAGCCACGCGGGGGCGAAACGGTGACTCGCCGACAGGTGGGACCCACCTGTCGGGTTTGTCTCCCACCTCACGCGCGCCTGGACAGGAGCAAGGGAGGACTCCGGCGATGATTCCCGGCGGCACACCTCACCATTCGCAGTGCTGCGGCTACCGGGAGGTTCAGGGGAGCATGGCGCTTCGGTCCATGCCGCGCACGCTCGCCGGGGAGCTCGAGAATGAGCAGGGCATCCTCCATGGCGGAGGGAAGCTACGGTTGGAAGGGGGCTTTCGCCCTCGGTTGCCTTTGGGATGAATTGAGGATAGTAACAGGTTGGTGGTGGCTCAGGGAGTCTAGTGGCGAAGAAATCAGCGAGAGAGGGGCATTAGGTGCGTGGGAATATGGGTGGAGGTGTCGGCGGCAATGGTTGCTGGAGTCGAGGGAGACGGGCTCCCCCGGTGGTTTGGCTGTCTCGGGGGGTTCAAGGGGAACGGGGGAGTAGTGGTGAGGGTAGAGGCGAGCTCGAGGCCCTTTTTATAGCGCCAGGGAGGCGGTTCCGCGGCTTCCCGAAGAAGGCACGACGGCGGGCGGCCATTACTGAGGCAGGCGAGGTTGTTGCGAGGTCGGTGGTGGACGGCGGGTTCGGTGAAGGCGATGGCGGCCCGAATTTATACCAGAGGTGCGCTGGCTAGTTCGGGGGGGGGGGGGCTCCAGGTGGCTCGGACGACGCCGGCCATGACAGATTGCGGTGGCGGCCATTACTGAGGCACAGATAGTGGTGGAGGTCGGCGGCGTGGTCAGTGCACTGGATGAGCTCGGTTAGGTTTGTGGTTAAGGCTCGGGACGAGCTGGCGGCTTCGGTGGGCTCGGGCGGTGGCGTGACAGAGAAGGCGGCGTCGGGCGGCCGTGATAGCGACGGCTGGCCGGCTCTAGCGGCCAAGTGGAGGTGTCGGCGGGGTGCGGGGATGATCAGCCGATCTAGGGAAGGCCAGAGTGAGCGAGAGAGGCAGCTGGAGCACGGTAGCAGCTCGATGCCAGTGAATGCAATACATGCACTCCGGCCGCGCTCTGGATACGCGCACCACATGCTCGACTAAATGACAGTGGCATCTACAGGGACCCAAACAAGCTAAAACTTAGCAGGAGTAAGCTTCTGAACATGAGAGAAATTATGGACATGCTGGTTTGGCCAAATGACCAAGTGTCCAATGTTGTTTAGAATGAGACCAAATTTCTATCATGCCCACAGAGTGCTTGATGAAATGCTAGGGGTGGCTAGGTGATTTTGTTGGAAGTGAGAATTGGCAGGATGGTGTCCCTTTAGATGATAAAGATGATGGTGGAGTTGGATGGACCAAATGAAAAACTTGATAGTGCAAGTTTTCGAGAAAATCAGTTCTAGACCCAAACTTGGGGAATTAATTGGGAGGTCTAAAAAGAGGTAATTGGAGCTGGCTTTCTGGACTTAAGGGTTTCTTAGGAAGGACTAGAGGTGGGAACAATTTCAGAATTTTTGGATCAAGAAAAATTGAGGTTGTAGTTATAACCTAGGAATGGGACAGAAATGAAATGAGGATGTTTCACTCAAAATTTTCAAAAGACCATGCTGGGTTTTTGCATAAAAGTGGTCTATAGGCATCACTTGACCTCTCATAATTTTTGTGGAATTTTTAAAGAATTATTTAAAATAGTTGCAGTGCAACAGAAGCATTTTAAAGTATTGAAAATGATGTTAAAAGAATTATTTTAGAGCAAATTTTTATTATGAAAATATTTCCTACTGGTATTAAAATATAAATGAATTGATTTAAGACAACTACCAATTCCCACAATATTTTACAAAAATTTCTAAATGGTGGGAAGAATTTTGAAAACAGAAAATAGAAAATACTCTAAAATTAATAAAAGACCTATTATAATTCAAAATTTTATTTCTGGCCAAATTTTACTTAATAAAAAATATGATTAAATTTTTGGGGTGTTACAGGCCATTTCGATTTCTAACAACTTAACCTCTGCCTCTATTGTGTCTTCTCATTTGGTGCTAGGTCCCATATATGATGACGCGCCGACCCTCGACGACTTCGTCCCTCTTATCGACAAGACGATGGCCATGGTGGAATATGATGCACCCCACACATGGTTCCATCATGATGAAGATGACCATGACTTGGTCTTTGCCACCTCACCTACACCACATGATTGGAATGACAAAGGTAACATAGGTGAAGGTGATGAGCTAGTCCCACTAGTGGACATTGATTGCTTGCATGATGTTGATCCTCCTATTGTCACGCTTCTTGCTAGTATGATTTCCCCATGCGATGATTTACCCATTTATGATGAGTTTGATGATTGCCATGTGGAGTCTATTAGTTGTGATGCCATGTTGCATAGGATTTCTTGTGTGAATTCTCTTGGTCACATCATGTTTGACAATCCGCTTGACTTGTCATATGCTATGCATGAGATCAACAGTATGTCCAATTTGCAATCTCATCGTAGTGACTATGCATATGCCATTAAAATTAACCCAATTTGCACATATGGCATAGATGACAAGCCCATGGTTATTGGCAGTTGTTTTTCTTGTGATGATATTGCTATGCTTCCTTTACACCATTTGCGCAATTTATCACATATGCCATGCCATGACCACCTAGCTTTGAACATGCATTGTTTTGGATGTTGTTCGTTTTCCCCATATTATGCTTCCGCTATTGCTCATGAGGAGACCCCCATAGTTTCCTCATACATTTTAGGAGATTTTGATCACTCCCACCCATTGCATGATCCTAATAATTATGTGCACAATATGCTCCCCATGAATAAAAATGATATTGATGTGCCATATACTTGCATGCTCAATTTGTGTCCCCATCGTGTTATACATAACAACTATTCTTTCATGATGGATGACATGTTCATATACCATGCCTCAAATTTCTTTGAGCATTGCTTGTTTTGTGCTAACTCTCACGTGCACATACACATCATGATGGATGATGTGTACATTTACCACGCACACACTTTCTTTCGCTTGTGCCTTTCTTGTGTAGGTTATCACACTTACTCGTCAACCTCGCAAGAGCACGAGTTGACGAAACGAGCTCTAGAGAGCAATGAAGATGTGCGCCAACATGGAGTGCTTACCCTCCACCCACCCTCTCCGCGACGAGCCTTTGCGCATTTCTTCTACATGGCCCTCACATGGTTATGGGTTATTGTCCGTTACATATTATATGCCCATCTTGCCATGTTCACTTTGCATGATATGCTCATTCCTATGCCTTTGCCATGCATTTGTGACCCATGCTTTGCATTACACATGATCCTTGATTCTAGTACTTGTATGTGTATTTGCAAGCTTGGTGGAGATCTTGATTGTTCTCGCCACGTTCCATTTGTCATTCATGACTATGATCATATTGATGCTTACCCCATTACTTGTCCTTCTTGCGATATGTCATGTGCATTACTTATGTCTATTATTTGCTCACATGACATTATTGCCATGATTTCCTCTAGTGTGTTGCATCTTCGCTCCACTAGTTTGCATGACATGATTACTATGATTGCTTGCCTTGTTGCATCACCGATGATTCATACTTGCTCGTTTCATGCGGTTGATGGCAACCATTGCCATGTTTTGCACATGATTGATATTGCTTCTTGTCATATATCTCCATATGTTGCCTCTCTAATGTTAGATGATTTGCCATGTCTTGAGTGCAACAATGCTTTTAGTCTTGCTAATGAGATCGCCCCCATAGCTTTCTCCCATATTATTGGAGCTTTTGACATATTTCTTGTGAAGCATACTTGTCTTCCTTCTTTGCACCATATGCCTAGTGTCATGAATATTTCCATTGTTGCATCATACCATTCATGTACTTTTGCTACTAATGGTTATGTGCAAGAGAAGAGTACCGTCATGATGGATGATGTGTTTATCTACCATGTACATGCGGTTTTTGCTTTGTTGTGTGCATGTGTAGGATCCTTCGACATTGTGTCGACTTCCACTTCACGTGAGTTGACCATTCGAGCTCTTGAGAGCGAGTCACTTTCGACCGACGCATTTCTACAACGCATTTGCTACCATTTTGGCATTGTGAAGGACGCACAAGGACATACTTTTGAGGTGATATCCTTCTCTTTTGAGAACCCCAAAACCATGAGCATGAACATTGTGGATCATACTGTATGCGTTGCTTACACCATGACACATTGCACACATGCTAGAGATCTTGCTTCGACTTGTCATTGCCACATTGCCATGCCTCATGATATATATGCCTTGTGTGTTGCATCGAACATGATTATCCCATGCTATTTCCATGTGTTTGATTGCAACAATGTCATTTCTTCACATATGCCATGTCACATTGATTGCTACATGCTTGACTTGATTGCCTCACACATGATGAACAATTGCTCTTTCTATTGTGTTGAGTGCCACACTATCTTCACTACACCATGTGCACATTATGCTTGGTTTGTCTTGCACTTGACCCATGTGTTTAGACACTTCATTTTATTTGGTGTTGTGAACGATTCTTATGCATACCATAGACCATTTGTTGAACGCTTGATGCATGCTTGCTATGACCTCGAGGAAGATGCTTGTTATCTTGTCACACATATTTGCATCTCTACCTCCCATTTGCATGTTTTTTCCATGATGATCTTGATTGTGCTCAATTTATGTGCTTACATGCCATGTCTCATTTCTTTGTAACACCTTATGCTATACATGACGATAACACTTGTTGGGTGAATCACCGCTTGAATGCTTGGCTTTGCACTAACGCTAACCACATTTGTTTTTCCAAGTGTTTGTTGTCCTTGCTCCTTTTCAAGGAATCACAAGACGGTGCGACATTGGCGAGTGCCCATTTCGAGCTTCAAGATGAAGAGTGCTTGGTGATCGTCCACTTCTACATGGCGACGACATCTCTTTCCCATGGTGATTTGGTTTTCGATCCGAGGATGGATCTTTTCCAAGGGGGAGGGGATGATGTGGAGCATCCTACGGACATCACCATGTCAAGAGTCCGTTCGGCAAGTGACACGCGTGACATCTACTTCACATACATAAAGGTGAATCATCTCCTTTATACGTGTTCACTTGACCACTTCGAGGATGGTATACTTCTTGACACTCCTCTCGTGTGCATGTATATGTATTGTCGGAGCTTCACGGATGACGAGGAGGAGTACAAGCGCCAAGGAGCAACTACACCATCCGCGAGGGAAGCATGGAAGCGGAGACAGAAGAAGACGGAGCTACTGCAGCTACAGGACCCGGACATCCGGCCCGAGCCCCGGACATCCGGCCTCGGCAACCCGGACATCCGGCCTACGGCCCAGACATCTGGCCCCTGGAGACTTCAACTACACCACCAGATCAACAGCCGACGAGCCCACAGGCCCCGGACATCCGGCCCCACCGCCGGACATCCGGACTGTCCACCCCAGACATCCGGCCCCCCTGCCGGAAATCCGGCCCCTCCTATCCAGAGAGCATCAGGAAATCGTCCTGCTCAGCCCGGACATCTGGCCGACCCGCCGGACATCCGGCTCCTCGTGAGCCGCCGGACATCCGGCCCCCAGCCCGGACATCCGGCACCTGCCTGTGCGCAGAGTACGGGCCAAGGGCCCATGTACCCCTCCAACTCGTCCCAACTTGTACTAGCACTATAAATAGACTACCCCCTCCTCCCTCTAGGGTTAGCACCTACCACTACTCCTCTTGAGAGAGAGAGTGACCTCTCCCATGGAGATCAAGACCTCCATGTGAGCATGTGAGAAGATCCCCTAGTGGATTCAAAACCTCATCTCCTCTTGGATTTGGGATGAACCCTACCCTGTATCTTTCCCTTTGTTGTTCTTGTACCTTGTGATCTTGTGTGATTGTTAGTCTAGTGGATGTGTGATTGGACTTGTTCTTGAGTGTTCCTCTCGTGATTTCCCTCGTGTTCTTCCCCGTGTTCTTCGTGTTCTTCGTAGGATCCCCTCCAATTCATGAAAGATCGTCAATTAGGGTTCCACCCTACATCATTCTTTCTTTCCCTTTGTTCTTGTAAAACTTGTTGAATCTTTTCACCATTAGGCTTATCTCTTCATTGGATACTAGCTTGTCACTTGAAGTTGTTGGAGCATCGGTTGAGGCTTTGTAAGCACCACTTGATGTGTTGTGTAGCTCCTCTTTGTCCTTGAGTGACATTTCATGGGCAACAATCCTTCCAATGACTTCCGTGGGCTTGAGATCTTTGTAATTGGGCATCATTTGGATCAATGTGCAAACGGTATCATACTTTCCATCCAAAGCTCTAAGGATCTTCTTGATGATGAACTTGTCGGTCATCTCTTCTCTTCCTAAGCCGGCAATCTCATTTGTGATGAGAGCAAGCCTAGAGTACATTTCAACGACTCCTTCAACATCCTTCATCTTGAACTTGTCAAGTTGAATTTGAAGCACATCCAACTTGGATTCCTTGACGGACTCGGTACCCTCATGCATATCAACCAAAGTATCCCAAATTTCCTTTGCATTCTCGAGGCGGCTGATCTTGTTGAACTCCTCGGGACATAAACCGTTGAATAGAATGTCACAAGCTTGAGCATTGTATTGCAACATCTTCAATTCTTCCGGGGTTGCTTCACGATCCGGTTCCTTGCCATCCTCAAAGAAGTCACCTTGCAAGCCAACACGAACAACAACCCAAATGGCGGGGTTATGACCAAGAATATGCATTTTCATCTTATGTTTCCAACTAGCAAAATTTGTACCATCAAAATATGGACCTCTACGGTGATAATTACCCTCACTAGATGCCATACTCTCCTAGGTTGTGAAACCAAGGCTATGATCACCAAAGCAATGGAAATCAAGGCTTACGGAGACCAAAGCTCTGATACCACTAGTAGGATCGAAAGTATGTCTAGAGGGGGTTGATTAGACTACTTGACCAAATAAAAATCTATCCTATTCCCAATTTTAGTTGTGGGCAGATTTTAGCAAGTATACAAGTCAAGTAACACCTTACACATGCAATTCTAAGAGTGTGGCAGCGGAAAGTAAGCAATTGCACATGTAAGTAAAGGAGGGGATCGGAGATTTCAAACGCAATGAAGACACGATGATTTTTGGCGTGGTTCCGATAGGTGGTTCTATCGTACGTCCACGTTGATGGAGACTTCAACCCACGAAGGGTAACGGCTGCGCGAGTCCACAGAGGGCTCCACCCACGAAGGGTCCACGAAGAAGCAACCTTGTCTATTCCACCATGGCTTACGTCCACGAAGGACTAGCCTCACTCGGGGTAGATTTTCATGAAGTAGGCGGTCTCCTTGCCCTTACAAACTTCTTGGTTCAACTCCACATCATGTAGGAGGCTCCCAAGTGACACCTAACCAATCTAGGACACATCACTATCCAAAAGGTAATAGACGGTGTGTTGATGATGAACTCCTTGCTCTTGTGCTTCAAATTATAGTCTCCCCAACACTCAACTCTCTCTCATAGATTTGGCTATGGTGGAAGAAGGATTTGAGTGGAAAGCAACTTGGGGAAGGCTAGAAATCAAGGTTCAAGTGGTAGGAATGGAATCTCTTGATCTCAACACATGAGTAGATGGTTCTCTCTCGGAAAATGAATGGTGGAAGTGTAGGCACGTTCTGATGGCTCTCTTCTCTGAGGAAGAAGGGGTGGAGGGGTATATATAGCCTCCACACAAAATCCAACCATTACACACTTTTGACCCAACTCGGTGGCACCGATCAGAAATCTCGGTGGCACCGACCAGTGTAAAAGATATGAACGTTAGGAATCTCGTTAGGAATCTCGGTAGTTATTTCCCCAAACTCGAGGGAGCACCAGCCATCCAAAAAAATGTGTTCTTCTACCTTTTTTCGTTCAGAGTGTGGCGTGGAATGAGAGATACACTATGTCTTTTTTATATGAAAGTATATCTTTTTCTTGTTCAATTGTTTCTGTATTTGGCTTATGAAAAAATTAACTTGACATCTATGGAGAGAATTTCGAGAAGTTTCTTTTACATTGTGCTCTTCATGCATAATTTTTTATCTGTTGTTGCTTTGGCTTGATTTCCTTGTTAATTTATTGAAAAGTGGAGAGATGTGTTGGTTTTTCGTATTTCTCTGGAAGTTCAAGATAGTGGGCATATCTTGTGCCCTGTAGATGTAGCACCATTTTCCTCTTGGAGCTATTTTAATTTCTGTGATTCTACTACTGCCAACAGAGGAGAAGAATGGCCAGCACCGAGCTACTGCTGCTACTGCTTGTTTTGCTTGCACAGCCAATTTGGGCGTTACCAGGAAGAAGACAAAGCGAGAAAATTATGGAGTGAAAGAGATAAAAGAGTAGTGTGCCTACGTGGTGTGGATATGAAACGTGTGGTGTGTGAGAGGATAAGGAATGTGTGTTACTATTCAGTGATAAAAATAACTTGTGGTTCAGAGAAAATGCAACGTTCTATTTACCTAGTACTCACGATCAGCTATAAAGCTTGTATTTTTTTTAACTCCGATTCACACTAGAATTTATAAAAGAAATCGAAATTATTTGCTCTAATATTTTCACTACTTACAGTGCAAAAAAGAGAATGGTTAAATTTAAAAATACGAAATACTTGACAATAAAGAAGAAAAATAACATTAAAAAAAGTCAAAAACTTCAATGAGATAAAACAAGCAGATTTCATTCAGTCTCTCACTTCAAAAACACATGGGAAAAAATCATGTAAAATTCACGCGAGAAGTTCATCATTAAAAAAAGACGAAGTTCAAACGAGAACAAAAGGAAGAAAGTATCCAGTCACAAAAAATTAAAAAGGAAGTTCATCATTAAAAAAAGACAAAGTTCAAACGAGAACAAAAGGAAGTTCAATTTGAAAAAATAACTATAAAGGATTTTCACCGTTTCTAAATAAAAAAAACTCTCAAATTTCAAATTAAAATAACAGAGCGGTTCGATTTTACTAAAAACTAGGTTTCTTCCCATTACTAAAAAAACAAGAAGTCCAAATTAAAAAAATGCTGAAGTTCGGTGAGAATAAAATACTCAGATTTTTTCTCGTTACTAAAGAATAAAATGAAGAAGTTCAAATTTAAATAAAGAAACAACAAAAAAAATTAAATAGAATATGAAAAGTGTGATGTTACATTGCATTAAAAAAATAGAGGTTTACAAAAACTTATGAGGATGTTGATATTTTAAAAATGTGGCAGTTGAAAAAAAAATTGAGCAAGAAGTTCATATAAAAAAGGTAATTCAAAAATCTCTATAAAAACAGATTTTCCCCTTTGTAAAAAAATTAGAGAAGTTCAAATTAAAAAGAGGAACATTTCAAAATAATTTATAAAAAAATATTTTCCACCTTTTAAAAAAACTGGAAGTTCAAATTAAAATAACGGTGTGGTTCAATGCTTATAAAAAAGGGATATTCCCGTTAATAACAAATAAAATTAAGAAGTTCAAATTTAAAAAATGGTGAAGTTCGATGTCTATAAAAATTAAAAAATGTGGAGGTCAAATTAAGAAGGTGAAATTGAAATAGAGAGGAGTTCAAAAATTTCTAAAATTTCCCCATTACTAAAGAATAAACCAAGAAGTTCGAATTTCAAAACCTCTACAGTTCAAATTAAAATAGCTGACCAATTCAAAGTTTATACGAAAACAGATTTATCCCACGCCTAAAAAGAGTAAAAGCCAAGAAGTTCAATTTTTTAAACGAGAGGAGTTTGAACATTAGAACAAAATTTGGATTTATCAATTTTCTTAGAAAAAACGAGATGTTCAAAATTAAAAAATGGAACGGTTTGATTTTTATTAAAAAAATCAAGAAGTTCAAATTATTTTTGGTTCTACGGAAAATAAACACATGAAGTTCAAAGATTACAATCAAGAAGTTCAAATTGAAATAGCAGAGAAGTTTGATGCATAACAAACCTCAAATTCTCCCTATTTCTAGGCAAAATACAATATGAAGTTCTATTTTTTTTTAAGTTGTCGGAAGTTTACTTAAAAATCATGTTTTTCTTTTCTAAGAAATAAACCAAGAAGTCCAAATTAAAAAAATAGTGCAGTTCAATATTTATAAAAAACTCAGATTTTTCTTGTTACTAAAGAAATAAAATCAAGAAGTTCAAATTAAAAAAACAGAGTAGTTCGATGTATACGGGAAACTCAAATTCTTTCCGTTCCAAGGAAAAATAAAAGTATGAAGTTCAATTTTAAAAAAATGCTTGATGCTTATTTAAAAACCATATTATTTTAGGAATAAAACTAAGAAGTTCAAAGATTATTAAAATAAAAAACAACTCTTTATTCGAAATAAAAATGTGAAGTTCAAATTAGAATAACAGAGAAGTTCGAAGTTCATAAACAACTCGGATTTTTTCCCGTTATTAAAGAATAAAATGAAGAAGTTCAAATTAAAATAAAAGGAACAACTAAAAAAAGTTTAAAAGGAATTTTCCATTTTTTTAGAAAACTAGAAGTTCAAACTAAAATAACGAAGTGGTTCGATGTTTATTAAAAAATCTAGGATTTTACCAATACGAACGGGTGAGGAATCACGAGCAAAAAATACGTGACAGAAGTTCAAAGTGAAAACAACAAGCAGTTCAACTACTACACGAAATGCGTTTCGGAAGAGAATAAAAGAATAAAAAATAAAAGCATAAAAGGGTTGTTGCAAGAAGTTCACGTTCTTCTCCCTGCACGGTTCAAAATTTCTAGGGCGAGACATCCGTCGTTCATTTACATGTTCAGAAAAAGGCAAAAAACATCGTTGTTTTCGCTATTTTTAAAACTGCTCGCAAATGGCAATGAATTTGTAACAACTGTCTACAAGTTCAAGTTGCTCCTATTCATAAGCTTTCCAACCGTATATTATATGCTACATTCCGATGAACGGTTTAAAAGTTTCATGTATACCGTTAAAAACACATTTTTACGCATTCAAAAAAATCTTTTGAACAGTCGCGAGTATGAGAAAATGATCAACACGGGAAACTTGCACGTTTTCAATAGCTTTCCATCGGTATATCATTTGCTGAATTCTGGTAAGTGGTTGGGGAGTTACGAGCAAAAAACAGCACGTGAAAAACAGAGTGAAGTTCAAACAGACATGCCCCAGAAGTTCAACTTCTTCACGCAGTCATTTACGAAGATTCTGTTTTCGCGATGAAGGCAGAACGCATGATCTCGCCGTTTTAAAAATTACTTAAAAATGGCAGGGAATTAGAGAAAACTTTATATACGAAAAAGTTTCGCATTTTTGATAGCTTTCCAACGGTATATTATTTGCCCCATTCCGACAAAGTTTGTGAAAATTACAGCCAAAAAACGTTTTTTGCCATTTTCAAAATTATCATAAAACCGTAAAGAATTGGGAGAAACATTATATATAAAAAAGTTTGGCATTTGTACAAGCTTTCGAACGCCATATCATTTGCTGCATTCCGACAAATAATTTAGGAAAAAACTCGAAAATACGAACTCGGGGGAACTTCAACCGTTTTCTAAATTACTTTTAAACCGTTCAAAATTGGATTAAAGTTTCTTTATGTAAAAGAAGCGCATTTTCATAAGCTTTCCAATTCCATATAATTTGCAACAAACAGATAAGGCGTTTTCAAATTATGGCAAAAAACGAGCTCGGCTGTTCGGTTTGAGAAAATCCGCCATTTTTCAAATTACTCTTTAACCGTATGGAATTAGGAAAAACTGTATATATGTGAAATGAGCGGATTTGCAGCAGCTTTCCAATACCGTGTCATTTGCCTCATTCTGATAAACGGTTTAGAAATGGGCTCAAAAATACGATTCACGTAGGCTGCGATCCACGTGTCCATAGCTTTCCAACGATATATCGCAAGCCCCATTTGGACAATGTTTGCGGAAGTTCAACCTCTCCCTGGGTGAAGTTCAACTACTACTGCTGCGACAGGTCGACTAGTTATCAGAATATTATTCTCATCCCGTGATCAGAATAGTGTTTATATATATATATATATATGAGTTTTTTATGTCCTCAACAGCATCCACATATAGCTAATTCTTCAAACTATGTTTTTCGTCATCTATGTGGATGTGATCGGACCCGCTCCCCTCTATGCTAAACTCAAACCACTCTGTTCTCAATCTCTTCATATGCGTTCGAATTGACACTGTTCAAAGTCTTCACTGTGTCCTTGTCAGCTGAAGAAATTGCGAACACATTGAAAAAATATTCTAATCAATTTTTGGCGGTTGCCACAGTAACCTCTTCCCGCGCATCCGACTCTTGGATAAGCTCACTCAAAATGCATGTGTGACATGTGTCACTCAGATGCGAAACGCCAGGGGCTTATCCATCCAAAATCTTCGGACCACTCAGTTTTCACCGCGCCTATATAACAACCCTAACTCATTTCACTCTCGCGCCCCTGTCGATCTCAAACCCTAGCACCGCCGCTGGAATTCATCGTCGCCGGAGAGGAAGAGCTTCATTACCTCGACTTCTTCGTCGTCGTACTCGCGCCGGCCGCAGATTTCTTCACCTCCGCTGCCGCCGTAGTTGTCTTTCGTCGCCAAGTTAGGTCACGAAAGATCTGAGCTGATGATTTCCATCAACTCGTCGTCCAGTTCATCGAGTTCATCCTTGGGGTAATTAAAATTTATTTTTACTGCCCAAGTTTGATCTTCTTACTGCCTCAAATTCTTCAAGTGCTGTTTTTACCACTTCTTTCCAAATCTTCAGCACTTCCTTCTGGCCAGTCTTTGTTATTTCACCTAAGTTACTCTTAATTCATAGATTCCTCAGTTATGCAAATTGCTTCAATTTGTACAACCCTGGAATCTAAGTCAAGAACACTTAGTGAATTTCTTCAAGACGACAAGGGTCATATTCCTCAACTAGGTTTAAGTTTGAAAAGTCTCTGAGAACGCATGTGACTCTTCCCAATTTCCTCGCAACTATACTCTGTTCACAGGTACCCATGTCTGCAGACGAATCTCTTGGTTCTCATCAAATTAATTCATTTGCAGCATTGCTTGAGAAAAATCTCCAGACTTCTTCAGAAACTTTGAAAGTTCAAAACCCTCAGTTGAAGAAAATGACAGATGGCAAAAGGCCTCAGAAGGGAGGCAAAAGGAAGGAGGAACACACTGCTTTTGAGATACCTGAGGATATTTACTCAGGATACTGCACGCCAGATGAAGAAATTCATGGCAAAGAGACTGACAAGCAGCGCAAGACGCACTTACAGAAAATTAAACGCATGTGGGCTTATGAATGGAGGGCATACAGATATGTGACTCCAAAGTATATGAAGGAATTCACTGTAAAGCCACCTTACAAAAGGCCACCTCTGGCTCCTGGACAAACAGCAGATCCCACAAGCATCAGGAGAGGTGAAGAATTCCCTGAGGAATGGGCAAAGAGTCAAGCAAAATTGCAGAAGCAAGCTCAAAGAGCTGTTGAAGAATTCAACAGGGCATCAAAAGCTTCACAAGATGCTAGTGCAGGCTCAAGTGCCGGTGCACCTAAGAAATCTATGTAGAAGAAGCCGGCTCAAAAGCCGAAGCCCTCAGCTGATGTGCCCTCACGGCCAAAAGCTTCAGCTCCAAAATCTTCAGTGGCTAAAACTTCTGCAAAGCCCTCAAAGCCCAAGCCATAATCATCAAAGGCTTCAACACCCAAGGCACCTACTGCTCCAACTTCTTCAGCACCTCCGCCAGCCACAGAGTCGTCAATGGCTACTGCAAGAGCTTCAACGCCGGTCGTGTTGGCATCATGTCAACGAACTGAAGGCTTTCAAACAGCCACAATCGCTGCATCAAGTGCCTCAGCGTCTGGGCATATTTCTTCAAACGTGCCCCTGCTGAAGAAGAAGGCTACTGCTGGCCATGGTATAAGGCCCAGCCCCAAGAGCAAGGCCGTAGTGCCTCAGGCTGATGAACAGGGCATGGCTGATGAAGATGAACTAGCAGAATATGTTCAGAGTAGAATGGAGGAGGCCGCTCATGCCAAGAACACCACAGTGCCCTCATTTCTGAGTCCTTGGACCATTCTTGATTTCATAGACATTTGGTGCCAAAATCCTAATACACCACTTGACGATTTGAATCTGCCGCCTGGACCAAGCCATGTCTTGTCTGCATTTGTCCTCAATGAGAAGCACAAGATTGAGAAAGCTAAACTTGTGAGGAAGGAGATGAAGAGGAAGCAAAAAGAGGTCAAGGACAACATGCTCACCATATCTCCTCAATAGCTAGTGCTGATGCAAACTGAAATTCAGCGTCTGTCTGAGGAATATGAGCGCCAAGCTGAGCACTGCTGTGGAGTGAAGGACAGATTCATCAGTGCTTCAAACAAAGTTGTTGATGACCATAACAGAAGGGAGGCTGCAAAGTTTGGCCAAGCACCTCCGTCAAGTTCCTCAGCTCCTCCGCAACCCCCTCAGGCCAGTGAAACCATACCTTCACCCCCTCTGCAAGACCAAGCCAGGGCAAGTGCATCAGCTGCACCTGAACAGAATGCCAGAGCGACTGCATCAGTCACGTCTAAAGAAATTGTACCACCAAGTTCCTCAGCTGCAGCGCCAGAACCGACCTCATCTATGAAGCTTATCACCTTCCCTTCTGCATCAGAAGTGAAGAAGGCCAAGGCAGCTGAGAAGAGAAAAGCATCAGCACCCCCTACAGCCAAAACTGTGAAGAAGTTAAAGACGGCTCCAATGTCTTCAATTGAGCCAATTGATGCTATCCCAATTTCGTCAGCTCCCTAACAAAAAACATGGACAAGTTCCAGATTGCTCCCTTTGGTGAGGAATATATAATCCCACCTTAAGACTATACTGATACCCACTCTGCTGCTTCCACAAAGCAAGTGGATGAAGAAATTGAAGTCGAAGCAGAATCTTCACTTCTCTTGGTATCATCGCCCTCAGTACTGATGACTGAAGGACAGTCAGCTTTGCATCAAAGCCAGGACGAAACTGATGAGGACGTGGATGTAGGTTCCACTACCCCAGTGATGCATGATGACTTCTGGGATGCAACTCATCCGAACTCACCCCTCACCACACCCCTCACTCAAGTGCCTCAGTCACCAGTTGTCACTGAGGAGATTCAAACTGCGTCTGAAAGTTAACAACCATTGCTCCAGACAATCAGTGAAGAAATTCCAGCTGCATCAGCTGAAGAAATTGTGCAAACAATGGTCACGGATGACATTGCACCACCAGCCCCTCTGCAAGAAGATCCAGCTCCCTCAGCCGATTCAGAAACTATACCGGAAGCAACAGCTAAGGAAGTTGCCAAATCTCTGGCTCTCATAGATCCCAATGATTCAACAATCTCACCAAGGCCCATTCTGGATCTGAGGCCAAGAAAGATAAATCCTCAGCTTGTGCCCTCAATGCCCAGAGTTGGCAAAACCATCAGAAGGCCCAAATTTGATAATGCTACCTTCTTCGAAGAGAAGAATTTCTTCATCGGCGAGTCTCCATATGACTCGGCCAAGATAAGGCGTCAAAGATTCTGGACAAACACTCAGATGAATTACTACTCCTCACTGCTCTTTGACAAGGACAAAGTATTCCCACATCGTCATATTCCTCACGTATATATGGAATCGCTGCCATGCTTCACGCCAGTATTGGCTGTTCTTCATGAAGCTGGTCTGCTCAATTTCATCATAGACGTATGCGACTGGAATGAAGAGCTCATTCTTCAATTTTACGCCACTCTGCATCTGTCAGGAGAAGTTGATGATATACACTCATGGGCGATTGACTGGATGAGTGAGAATACACACTACAAGTCTCCATCTGATGAATTGCTTCGAGCCCTTCCCGTTGATCTGCCCTCTGCTGATGCAAGGAAAATCTATGAAGAACCTGAATTGCCACATCATCTGATGAATGTGTTGATGACACCGCTAGATGAAGGAGAAGCACTGAGAACTACCTTCCTAGTGAAGGATCTACTTTTTGTGCCACGTACCGTGTATCGGATCTTGGCCAAAACCCTCAGTCCCATCAAAGGCCACAGTTCTGAGACTGAAGAAGTTGTTGGCATCATGAAGAACTTGCTATTCAACATCATTCATGGGATTCCCATTGACATCCATGATTTCTTCATGAGGACTTTGGCGACTGTTGCTCAATCACTGTTTGAATTGAAGCCTTATGCTCCTTGGATCATGAAATTCATCAGAACAAGGTCTTCAATCAACTATCGAGCAGACTATCAAACTCACCTTTGCTTCATGCCAGATGTGGAAATTCTTCCCAGCACAATTGCTTCAGTTCCTGGCAAAGGCAAGGCTGTAATTGATGAAGGAGTTCGTCCCCTTGATGGCCAATTTCGTCAGCCTGTCTCACAGTCCACTGGTTATGATTCTTCAAGTCAATACACTGACGCAAATGCCACTAAGCAAAAGCCTCAAGGTGAAGCCCCTCGTGTGATGACTGATCGTGAGCTTCTTATTAGCCTTCATCAGAAAGTGGATCGCAACCATAAATGGGTTAAGCGTCAGCTCCATGCCATTTTGGGAAATATGACTGTGACGCAAAACTCTGTGCGCAAAAATCATTATTATCTGCATGAGATATTTGACAGAAGTTGGGCCATTCTTTCACATCTAAAGACCCCTGAAGAAATGGAATTCCAAATGAACTTTGATTGGGCCAATCCGCCCAAGAAGAAGTTCAAGAAGGTTCAAGTTCCTCCAATGGTTCCCAGCTCAGTGTCTCCCTCTCGAGCTACTGACGAATATGAGGACATTCAAGACACTGCTGCAGGTCCTTCTTCAACCCGCGACCCCGACGACAATGCTGGCGCTCCCTCGACTGCTTCATGATCTCATTCTTCAGGGCGCGTTAGTCCGCAGTTTCGTCTCCTTTTGGTCATGTGATGACAAAGGAGGAGAAATTTGAGTGTTAAGTCTTCAAGCGGGTCATGTAAACTATGGGGTGGATTATTTTGCGAAGTTGCAACTCTTGTGTTCATTCGATTTGCTCTTTGAAGAGTTGTAACTTAAACTGTTGGTGGTCTGACTCTTTTATGTGATGGTTTATCTGCATGTATGCTTATGTGCTTATGCTCTAATTCCTCAATATTATGTGTGCATGCATGCTGCAATTCGTCAGACATCAATTTTCATCATGCATTCAAATTCTTTAATATCTTATGAGCATGCATGATTGGATTCCAAGATATAGGGGGAGATCTCCACAATTTCAACCTGCCATGTGCATTTGCAATCAAAAGCAAATTCTTCATATGCACATCTTTAGGTGCGAGTTCCTCAATATCTTGTAACCAATGTCTTCACATTCTGTACTTACACTTCCATTATTTTATTCACGTTGAAAACTTAACCGATTTGTCATCAATCACCAAAAAGGGGGAGATTGTAAGTGCATCAAGTGCCCCCTTAGTGGTTTTGGAATATTGAAGACAAATAGGTCAAGGGACTAATGTGTTTGTGAGTGTACACAGGAGAATATAGTCCCTGAAGACTTGGTTTAACCATGCAAGATGACCCCTAAAAATGTATTTCTTCAAGTGAAGAATTTGGTGCGGCCTTTGAGGAAATTGATGTGAAGACTTTGAAGCTTGAAGACTTTGTTTTCATAGTTTCTTTTTCTTCTTATTTGAGTCATAGGCAAAACCGTACTGTTAAAGGGGGTTTAGGTGAAACATTTATCATATTTCCAAAGTGATGCTCAAACCTATACATACACAAGCCGCTTTGAGTGAAGCCTTTGGAAATCTCCGGAACAGCTGACGAATTTGACAGTGACAATGACGAAGTTCATCTGGTCTATGACGAATTTGGTCAGGCTGAGGAGTTAGGATTTCGCCAGTGCGATCTGCCTATCGTGAGGAAATTGAGTGCCCCGATGAAATTGAAAGTTCAATTCCAACCGTTGCTGCGCCGCGTGCCAGCTGTCGAGTGGATCCTTATCCTAACAACGGTCTTGTCTGAGAAGGGCATTTATGACATTTCATGTCGGGTTGCCTCCTGGCTATAAATAGTCGCCCCCCTACAACCACTAGTTGGTTGGCTGCTCTAGAGAGAACTTGACACTTGTCATTTGAGAGCAACCCTTCCTCTGACGACTTTGTGAGAACCTAAGTGAGGAAAACCCAACCAGAGCCTAAGTGACTGAGCATCACTAAAGAAGTTGATCTGTGTGATCCGACGCTTGTTACCTTTGAGGACTGGCATTCCTCCAGACGGTTAGGCGTCATGTTCTGAGCACCCAAGAGTAATTGTGGCGTGCCGATGAACAAGTCTGTGAAGGTTTTAAAAGTCTACCTTGAAGACTTACCATGAGTGATTGGGCGAGGACTAATTGACCTTAGCTCAAGAGGAATACGGTGAGGACTAAGTGTCCTCTTAGGTAAAACTCAGCCGCGTCAACCAGGCGTATAGTTGATACAGTAACTGGAACTGGTCTACCAAATTGATGTGTCTTCGTCAAGCTCAACTGGTTTCAAATTCCTCACCTCTTTACTTTACTACTATTCCGCTGCTGAAGAACTTGTGTCTTTCCCATCTGAAGAATTTGAACTGAAGACTTTCATCATGCTATCTCATTTTCTTCAGTTCATCTTCATCATGCTTATCCGTGTGTATGATTGCATGTTCTTCACTTGCTTATACTTCGTATGCATGCTTTCCATATCTGTGTAGACTTAGTTTCAATTATGTTTCTATTTCTTCACTCTGATTTTCGTCAAAGTCTTCGGAGTTTGACGAATTTCTAAAAATCTCCCATTCACCCCCCTCTGGGAGTTATCCTGCGCTTTCAAAGATTAACTCCTCGCTCCTGAAGTTTTTGGGTGATCCGAATACTACCTCCAGGGACACGGTTCTTGTGCAGCGAGCCTCGACCCCTGGTATTACACCTTTAAAGGTGGTGCTGCTAGGCTTAATCCGAGATGAGTCAATCCCCATCTTCCTTATTGTGTCCTCATAGATCAAGTTGAGGCTGCTCCCTCCGTCCATAAGGACGCGCGTCAGATGAAAACCGTCGATGATCGGGTCCAGGACGAGTGCGGCAGATCCGCCATGCCTGATGCTTGTCGGATGGTCGTGTTTATCGAAGGTGATCGGGTAAGCCGACCATGGATTGTACTTCGGGGCCACAGGCTCTAACGCGTAGATGTCTCGAAGTATGCGCTTCCTCTCCCTTTTAGGGATATGGGTAACGTAAATCATGTTTACCTCTGTTACCTCATTAGGAAACTTCTTTTGGCCTCCATTATTTGGCCGCCGAGGTTCATCCTCGTCTTCGCTGCGATTTTGGGTTTTATTTTGACCCTCTGTTGCTATCTTGCCGGCCTGCTTAAAGACCCAGCAATTCCTGTTGGTGTGGGTTGCTGGTTTGTCTTGAGTGCCATGAATTTGGCACGGTCGAACCAGGATCTTGTCGAGCTGGCTCGGTCCATCCTTGCTCCCTTTAAAGGGCTTTCTTTTCTGTCCGGATCGAGGTCTGGTGAAGCCTGCATTGACTGCTGTGTCTTCTGTGTCGCTTCCGCCGTTTCTATGCATGCGCTTATTTTTGGTGCGCTTAGGCTTGTCGTTGGCGTCGCGAGTCTCCGAGGTCCCCGCCTCACTGTCATGTGTGCTGCGAGCCAGCCAACTGTCCTCTCCCGCGCAAAAGCGGGTCATGAGTGAGGTTAGGGCTGCCATGGTCCTTGGTTTGTCCTGGCCGAGTTGGCGGGCGAGCCACTCATCTCGGATGTTGTTTTTGAATGCAGCGATGGCCTTGGCGTCTGAGCAGTCTATTATCTGGTTCTTTTTAGTAAGAAATCGGTTTCAGAATTTCCGAGCTGATTCGCCGGGCTGCTGAGTGACACGGCTAAGGTCATCGGCGTCTGGAGGTCGGACATAGGTTCCTTGGAAATTTGCCCTGAAGGTGTCTTCAAGAGCCTCCCAGCTTCCAATGGAGTGGGGCGGCAGGCTATTCAGCCAATGCCTCACTGGCCCCTTTAGCTTGAGCGGCAAATACTTGATGGCGTGGAGGTCATCTCCATTGGCCATGTGTACATGGAGAAGAAAATCTTCAATCTATACAGCTGGGTCCGTGGTGCCGTCGTAAGATTCTATGTTGATGGGTTTGAACCCATCAGGGAACTGGTGTTCCATTACCCTATCTGTAAAACAGATCGGGTGGGCTGGTCCTCGGAACCGAGCGGTATCATACCGGACGTCCGGAGAGAACCGAGTATGAGTTTGATCTTGTCCAACCAGGCGTCGTAGCCGTCAGGCCCGGCCGGAACGTGTCCTCTTGATCCATAAATGGACCGGGGTGGCGCCCGGTTTGCCTCTATCCGACGTCGAACGTCTTGAGGGTCAAGATAATCCACGGGGTCCTTGCCATGACGGCGTAGGGCTGGTTGGGTGTGGAAATCCTCCCGCGCGGGCCTGTCACGTCCTCAAGGGGGGCGATCAGGTGCCTCAGCGGTCAATTCATTGTCAAATTCAGGCAGTAAACGCCTGCGTGGATAAGATTTAGGCGCACTGCGGCGCCGATCTTCGAGGTCTTGCTCGGCCGAAAGTATTTCGACCCACTTGTCATTTAGTGCATCCTCGTTAGCATGCAGCTGCTGCTGCTTGCGTTTCATGCTTCGAGCGGTGGCAACTAGGCGCCGCCGAAAGCGTTCTTGCTCAGCAGGGTCTTCGGGGACTATGAAGTCCTCGGTGCCGAGGCTTATGTCCTCCTCGGATTCCGGCATATAATTGTCATCGGCCCCTTCAAAGAGGTCATCGGGATCCGAGTCCCTAGGGATGCCTTCGGGGTCGGCGTGGCGTTCTAGGGAGGCTTGAAGGTCTTCCCCTGGATCTTCCGCGTCGTTGGCCGCTGTATCGGCGGTAGGGTTGTTCCCGCTGGGCTCCCCGTTAGCACCCCTTCTGCGTCTTCGCCTACGCCTTGGAGGGGAGTTGGGAGTGTTGACCATGTGCACATTGTACGTAGATGTTACTTTCCACCTACCGGTGCTAGTAGGCGGCAAGGTGTTGTCCATAGGGCTGCCAACATCTTCATCCATGTCGGTTGCCTCATCGTAGTCTAGCATATCGGTTAAATCATTGATAGTGGCGACTAGGTGGGTGGTGGGTGGGATGTAAATCTCCCGATCGTTGGCTTTAAGTCCGATCTTATCGTAAACCGAGGTCTTGCCGTCCAAGATTGACAAACTCTGGATCCGGTCAAGCATCTCATTAAGGTGAGACAAATCTTCAGGGTTCATGACCTGGCCATAGGCCGGGTCGATTCGTAGTGGCACGCCTGATGCGTTTTCTGCCGTACAAGGAAGCGGGGTGGATTCTAAATCCGCCGCCGAGATCGGTTTTAAGCCAGATATTGTGTCCAAGGCCGAGCTCTGATCTATGTCGGAGCCGGGTACCGTGACAGGGTTGTCCGAGGCGGGGGGGAGTTTCTCCATTGCTCCCGGCAATGTCGGGGGGCATGACCCGTTGCTTTCAACGGAGATCGATTCCGAGGTTGAGCCCCTGATGTTCGCCAGCCCCTGAATCCGGCCGGGAGTCCAGCCTGATAGGACGAGCTCGCCGCGGGAATCCGCAGTGTACTCCAAACCTCCGAAGGTAACGATCTGGTCGGGAGCATAGTTCTCGACGGTGGCCAGGCGGCCTGTCAAGTCGGCGTAGAAGATCATGCTGCCGAACACAAAAGGCTGGCTGGGGACGTAGGTGTCCCTACAGCCGCTGCCGCAGTTGATCTGCAGATAATCCATCGATCCTTTGCAATCACACAACGGAACTCTCAATGAAAGCACCAGTGTCGGTGCAAAAACCGGCAGACCTCGGGGTAGGGGGTCCCGAGCTGTGGATCTCGGACAGATGGTAACAGGAACAAAGAGACGATGTTTACCCAGGTTCAGGCCCTCTTGATGGAGGTAAAACCCTACGTCCTGCTCTTGTTTATATCAATGAAGATGTATCAAGTACAGGGTTGATCTACCTCGAGATCGTAAGATGTGTTCTAGTTCTAGGGCTAGGTGAATGAGATTGTGTTGAAGTCCCCTCTAAGGGCTAAACCCTTTGGCTTATATACACGCCAGGTAGGGCATCTAAGGTTACAAGGTCGGTATCCAGGCGTGGCAGCGGTAGGAGGAGTCTTGGAGTATACGTTAAGTCTTCGGCAGATATAATCTTCTCCTCTTGTGTGTATCTTCCGGAGTCCATCTTGATAAGAATGAGGGCCCACCGGCCCAGCCCGACTAGGTTAGTACCCCCTAGTCTAGGACACCGTCAATGATGTTGTTCTCGGAGTTCCTTCTAGGGTAGGTATGTCTTCGTTGGAGAGGTGTGCAGGCATGATGCTCACTAAGCACCACAAATGGCTCACGTTATTCTCCCCGTGTCGTCGCACAATCCAAGGTGCCACAATCCACTAAGCAGTGCCCTTGGAGGCGGCGACCAGACCTTCACAAACAAGGTCTGGGCAATCTCCAGAACTCAATTGGAGCCTCCCAACACCACCATGAAGCCTTACACCACAATGATTGAGCTTCGAGTTGATCTCTTCCATCTAGAGTGCCCAAACACCCAATAGTAACAAGATCCACTAGGGAAAACAAGGGGGAATCAAATTTGTGCGTCCGGGTATAGCCTAGCTTTTTTCGGCAGTGTGACGTGGGATGGGACATGCACTGTCTCTTGCCATGAGTTGCTTAAAAGCCCCCTCCGTGCCCATTGTTTGGTGAAACTTCTCCTGCATCCTTTTCTTTTTGCCCCAGCTCTTGTTCCATCTAAATTCAGCGAGGCTCGACGTTGTCTCTAGCCTTGCCCATCCGAGGGTCAGCTTTTCCGTCGACCGTTCTATAGGTTTGTCGCCTTAGCCTGTCCCGGCTATCACTGCACGTTCGAGGTCGACAGCAGCGGCGGGAGCCCATGGGCGGCTGGCGGTTATTGTGATATCGCCGATAATGGTACAGGAGTGGACTGGCGTCTCCGTGCCATTGGTTCCTTCGTGTGAATCGTATTTTTTTTGCGCAAGCCGCCCTGGCTTGGTGTGTTGCGTCTTGTTGCCCCAGACAGTCTCTCAGCTCTGCCGTTGCTAGTTGCTGATCATCGATGGCCACTCAACCGCTCGCCCTTCCAGAAAGCGGCGCCTGCAATGGAGCAAACCATGCGGTGTCAAAAGCAGAGGCAGCGGAGGAAATGTTCCTGCCCTAGCGGCGGTGGCGGGAGCCCATGGGTTGCCGACGATTGTTGTGATTTCACCGATAAAGGTACGTGAGTAGACTAGCGTCTCTGTGCCATTGGTTCCTTCGCGTGTATTGTCTTTTTTGCGCAAGCCGCCCTAGATTCGTGTGGTGCGTCTTGCTGCCCCAAACAGTCTCTCAACTCTGTCGCTGCTGGTTGCTGATCATTGGTGACCACTCAGCCGCTCGCCCTTCCTGAAAGCGGCACCTGCAATGGAGCAAACAGTGCGGTGGCAAAAGCAGAGGCGTCGGAGGAAATGTTCGCGCCCTAGCCTGGAATGACCGAGTAGCAATACGACGAGCCAAATAGCCTATCATTTATGTTGTTCCCGTATGTATTCTTATGCATGGTATGACCAAATGTACAATCAATTCACCTTCTCGATCACCCTTTCAGGATGATTCATTGAATGAGTGTCTGTTATACATGCATCGATCTCTTTATTTCCACATAAATATATCGACGATATTGAAATGAAAGATAGTTGTCTTTTCCCTTCTTTTGATGAATTTTTGGAATGATTGTGTAAGTATGTGCATTTTTGTAATTTTTCACAGAGCTGTGTGTCTTGAGGATGAAAAGAAGTCTGATTTTATATGTTCTTTATGGCCTAAGTTTTGCTTTTGCGCATTGCGTTATGCATTGACCAGCTTCTTGTCATTGTGATCGTCGCTTTCTTCGTCCAAGGGTCTGCCTGGCTACATCTGAGTCATGGTATGCCTGGACGGTGGGGAATGCCAGGTAGGATCGTCTTTGTCTGCCTGGACGGTTGGGCTGCCGGATACGATCTTCATCGTCTGCCCGGACGATGGGACAATCCGGGTACGTGTCATGGTCTTCCCGGACGAGGGGCATGACGGGTACGGATTGATGCCGGCAAAATGGAGTTGGCTAATCCGACCAAATTATATGAGGGGCCGGCGCGATCAAAAGGCACGTCAAGCCACACGCACGAAGGACACGTGGGGGATGTATCTGGTGCACCGGGGCAATTGGTGCTACCGGTGCATCGGTCGCCTGTTGCACATTCAAAAAATGTTTGAAAAAATCCAGAAAAAAATTTAGTGCAATGACATGGCATCAATATATGTTGTCACAAAAATTCAAATCAAAATTTTGAAACATTGCTCGAGATACAAAAATGTCAAATTTGACATTGAATAGTACATAACACAAGTTGGGTTTCAATTTTGGCCCATTAGCACATTGATGTCAAATTTGTCATTTTTGTATCTCGAGCAATGTTTTGAATTTCGATTTGAATTTTTGTGACAACATACACTGATGTTGTGTCAATGCACTAAATTTTTTCCGATTTTTTTGAACATTTTTGCATGTGCAACGGGGTCCGGTGCACCGGTAGCACCAATTGTCCCGGTGCACCAAATACGTTCCCAGGACACGTGAGCCTGCCTTTTGTACTACGGGGCGTCTATGAGTCGGGCAAGCATCCCAAGAAGCTCGGATGACCAAGCTCCATGATGAAACAAACTGGATCGAAAGGTCCCTCTGCATGCGAGCAGTAATAAGTGGCGAAAGGACCATGAATTGCATAATAGCATGAACAAATAGTACCTCAGCAAGACATGGGAGCATTCTCTCAGCTTGGAGCACCTCGCATGCGCAATCAGGAATACCTATGCCAACTATATCATGTACACGCGTAGCTAGCATGATATTTCATTACATGGTTCGCAGTGGCGGAGACAGGGGGACCAGCAGGGGCCCTGCCCCCCCTAACACCAGGATTTTGCAGGTAATTTGCTATGAACAGTGGCAAAATTTGTACTAATTTGCTGCTAAAAAACTATTTTTCAACACTTCGGCCCTCCCCAACCTGTTTTAGTAGCACTGGGCCCCCCGATACTTATTTTCTGGCTCCGCCACTGATGGTTCATCCTGCTTTTGATATCTTTGGTACACTAAATAATTGCACATACTCACGCATTGAGAAAGGCATCCAATAGGAAAAAAACCGAATAAAAACTGTCCAGAAAACCAAAAACGTAAAAAAAATGGTCGAAAGCTTCTAGAAGCTTCACAAAACCGGCTAGAATCTTCTAGAAGCTTCCCAAAACCAACCGGTGTAAAAAGCCGTTTGTAAGCAGATAAACGACAACGTTATATGGGCCGGCTCATTTACTACATTCTACCTAGGAGGGGTATGCGCCAATTGCAAATAACGTTATAAGTGGCGCAGCGGGCACCGAATAGGGTTTAATCTAATTACGGGAGAACCCCGGGCTTGGAGATTAGAGCCAATTGCCTAATGTGGCTGCTACTGGGCTCCATATGGGCTTTTTTCCTTTTTCAAAACTCATTGAGATAGGGGGAAGGGTCCCCTAAAAAAGATTTGGGGGAGGAGGGGCTAGTACGTGTGTGAATGAGATTGTATCACTAACTCTTCCTCTCGATGTGCACCAAGCAGAGAAGAAGTGGTATTTATGTTCCTTTGCCGCCGCGAGAACCTGCATGGTGTGGCAAAAAAGATTGGGACAACACATCTCTCGACCGCCTATTGCACTTCTATGTCACCATCGGAACCGACTGCTAGGGATGTAAATGGCAAATAAACGGCGCCCGCAAGTCCCGTTTAGTTAGTTTAGCTAGTTCGATAGTTTATTTTCTCTGAAAAAATTTATTGAACTGTTAGACCATAAGTGGGTTTAAACGAGATTAAATGGGACGCGGTTTACATCCCCACGAACCGCAACCATTGTTTAACTACATCGATAAAATATGTATAAGGTATGAGAGTGAACTTGCACATCTTTTATGATGGTCCATAACATGATTTGCATGTTTTTTTTGCGAAAAGGACCCCATATTTATTAAGGATTGCTAGTGATACAGTGAACCCCAATAAAGAAAGATTCTTGGAAGCGCCGCTGCGAGTTGAGGGCGCGCCGCCACTCCCTCCCGGTGCGGGCGTTATTTTGGATCTGCGGACGGATTTTCTGCGAACGGGAAGTCTTCAAGCATAGGTCCTTCCATACCAGCACGTCGGAGATGTGGTAGAACGCAGACATTACCGGCAACACCCCATCTTCTCCCTCACCAATGGAGAAGAGGGAGACGGATCTGGACCCACTCCTGTACATAGCACAACCAACGCTAACAGCTCCTCGCCTCCATCCCCAAGATCGACTATGAGCAAAGAGAAGCTCCAGCAGACCAATCCACCCGGAAACGTCGACGGATCTGGCGCCGCTCGCATCACCAGAACCGGAGAAGTGTAGGGGAACGTAGTAGAAAACAAAAAATTTCCGCACTACGCACCAGCCCAGGATCACTATGGAGATGCATACAAGGTTTTGATCTGATCATTACCGACTCATAGCACAGCGGAAGTAGAGTCGATGTAGATCGTCGGTGCAGATCCCTGCAGCTAGGATTTACAACCTCCCAACCGCGAGGATGTTCTCCCTCGTCTGCCCCTCGGACAACCCTCCGGGAGGCAGTCGGACAGTCCCCCGGACGATGTCTCGGACAGCCCTTCGGGAGGACCCTCGAACTCGGACGGTATCTCGGACAGCCCTACGGGAGGACCCTCGAACAGCACCACGGGCAAAAAGATCGAACCTACGACCTCTCTACGGGGTTGCACACATACGGTGTCAGCTATCCGGCAAGGCTTCGCCGTCCAGAACTAGTTCCCACCGGAACCCAGACAGCCTTTCGGCTCTACAAAACTATTTCGTGGGAGGGAGAGAGAAAGCCAGATCATGCATGGCATTTGTATGAGAGATTTGAGTGAGTATGGAGAGCACCTCTCCACCTCTATTTATAGGCCAAGCCCAAGGGGTAGAGGACACTTTGAAATACCAAAATGCCCTCAGATATTTTTATCCATTATTCATGAGATGAAATTACCAAAATGCCCTCATATATTTTCATCCACTATTCATGAGATGAAATTACCAAAATGCCCTCAGATATTTTCATCCACTATTCATGACACTATTCATGAGATATTTTTTTCGCGACCGTTTAATCCGAAAAAAAATCCCGAAGGTCCAGAACATTTCTGGCACCCACTTAAATAATTCTGGACACGTTCCGAAACAATTTTGGTAGGATGATTTTTCTCAGCGAAAAGCAACCAAAGCATTTCCGGCAGCTACGAAACATTTCCGGTTTTCTTCTCCGGAAAAATTTCAGAAGTTCCCAGAACAATTCCGTCACCCTCCAAAAGTTCCAGGTGCTTGCCAAAAACCTTTTTGGCTTTAATGGTTTACTCCGAAACAACTTTTCGGTTTTACGGAAACTTTTCCCATGTTCTCTCCCGGAACTTTTCCGTTGTCTCTGAAACTTTCCGGTGACTTTCTCTCAGACTCCCTGTCCAGTATTCAGCAGATAGATGACCCTTAAGCGTGTGACCCTGTAGGTTCGGTGAAGTATAGACATGACCGGAACACTTTTCGATCAATGATCAATAGCGGAACCGTGGACATCCATATCGATCCCTATACCCACACGAAAGAATATTCGAGTGAACCTGTAGTTGCCATGTGCTATTCCTGTTGCTTTGCGATATGTTACAAACACCTGAGGTGAGACTAATCGGCATCCCCATGGATCAACAACTTGTCCACTATGCCAGTTACCTCGTTACCGGTTTTGTTCTCTTATCTTGTTTCCGCGTTCCGGCATCCCTGTGATCAAATCACATTTTGTCTGGCCAGACGATGATGGATACCGTAACAATGAGAAGGCCCTAAGAATATCTCTCCATCGTCATAGGAGCAAATCCCAATCTTGAGCTATCAAGTTGCTTGTCATACTTTTCCATGAACCCGTAAGCCGCCGTAATAGCCACCCTGTTACAGATGACGTTTAACAAACCCCAAAGTTCATGAAGCAAGCATGAAGAAACTCGATACTCTCATGGTCTAAGGAATTATGCAAACGTTAACTTTCTCTATGTTATTAACCATTAACTTGTGACGAATGTATCTCATAGCGTAACATCAATCGGGTCGATTCAACACAAGTGTTCTTCTAACATTGTGTCCTCAAAGTTACCGGCATAGACATGCCCATGATTAGGAAAACATAATCATCATGCAATACTTGAGCTAGTCTTAGAGGCTTGATTAGGAATATATTTTACCGTTTATTGTTCCACACGTGCACATGGGTTTTCCTCAGAGCCTTTATGGATATACGGGCTCGGGAACCATAGCAGTTATAGCACGGAATATAAACATAATTAGGAACATGGAGATAAATAATAACATTTATTATTGCCTCTAGGGCATATCTCCTACAGACTCCCACTTGCACTAGAGTCAATAATCTAGTCAATGCTAATGCACTTTACACCCATGGCATACTTATGCTTCGCTTGTGGTATAGTCTTTGTCCAACGGATCTGACAACTTCAGGCCCATGTGTATCTTTTGCATGTCCTCGCATTTTCACGCTTTCACAAAATTCATATTTTGTGTGGACTTGGCTTTGTATATATGTGAATCACTGGTCAAACCTTGATTCCTCAGACTGAGCTATGGAGCAACTATCTACAATAGTGTTTCATTGGCCAAAGCCTTCTTGGAACCATATTAAGTTCATGAATGAACTATATGATTCAACATCTTCTTTGTCGCTTCTAAAGCGTCAACATACTTAGCCTTTGTTATAGAATTTGCCACAGTAACCTGTTTGGAACAATTACAAATTACCGTACCACCATATCATGTTTTACACAAAACCCTTAACTTAAATCGAAAATTGCTTGGAGCATTGATGAAGATTGTATCGATGTAATTACTTACAACGAGCACTTCATAATCTCCGCTTGCGAGAAAACATGTCATCAGTGCTACTATAGTACTCAACGACATTTTTCACGGTTGTCCCATGATCAGTACTTTGATCACTTTGGTATCTATACTCACAACTGCTTGGGAGTACCGGACATATCTGGTTGTTTTACATACCATGGAATACATGATTAATCCAAACACAAAAGTGTGTGGAATCTCCATCATGTATTTTGCTCATCAGTGTTTTAGGACACTGAGTCTTGCAAAACTCTTTCCATGTGACTTCGACAAAAAACACTTCTAGGTGTTCTCATGCTAAACCATTTTAGCATTTTTGTCAATATGTATTCTTGGTTTAGCCTATTACGCAATTTTATCTCCATAGATAATTATGCCTAATATTGAGGCTACCTAGCCCAAGCACTTTCATCGAAAAACTAATTTTCAATGAAGTCATAATTTGTGTCAAGAAATTTATATTATTTCCAATTAACAATGTGTCAAGCACACAAGGTTTTAGAAATATTATTATGCTCCCACTTATTTTCTTGTAACCACAAGCATCTTCGCTATCCATTGATGAAATCAAACTCTTTTGATTATTTCATCAAAACGAAGATTTCAACTCCATTATGCTCTTTTCTGTCCATTGCTGGAACTCTGAAGTTTGCACATTCACTAGCATCCTCTGGATTGACAAAATACCTTGGACTGTATCACATGCAAGTCCTAGGTTGTATTTCCATCTTATGGAAATCCTTTTGGCATCCATGTATCATGTTTCATGATTGAAATATGTATTAATTGCTAGTTTAATCCGAACCAACTTTAAGCATCGCTACAGAGAGACAATCTCGCCGTAGTTAACTCCTTGAATTTGTTATAAGCAACAAGTCGAGCTTTATGGATAAAACATTTTTATCCGTATCAGTTTATAGTTCCATTAATATTCGTTAGACTCTAAGTCTTTTGAAGGGTTTATCAAGATCTAATCTTGAATCATTTATATGGATACTATCTCGGATTATATTGGCATTTAGCCAATTCCGGAGTCAGGGCCCATCAACGCTTCCTTGTGTATCGTAGGTATATTGTTATCTAGCAACAATATCTTGTTTGCGCACCTGAGAGGTTTGCACGAGTTTTGCCTACGTGGTTCAGCTGCAAGTTCGACCGAAGTCCATACATCTCATGTAGAGGCTTCCGTATCAGTCGTAGTAGGAAACTCTGGAATTACTTCCAAGGTTTCTTTCCTTTGACCTAATGACGAAGATATTGTTATCTCGTCAAGTTGCACTGTCCTCCCACTCACCTTTTTGCAAGAACCATTTTCTTCAAAAGCATACCGCTCTCTGTGGCAAACCTTTTGCCTTGGTATAGTGATGGAGGAATACTCAATAATTTGGGATAACCTACAAAGTAGCACTTGTCTGATTTGGAATAGGTTTGTAAATATTTTACACAAGCCCCATATTCCAAATGTTAAGAAAAGACAAAACATGGTTGGGTGTACCATACCATGGCGTCATTTCAACAGATTTGATGGCGCTCTTTTTACTATAAAATCCGCAGTCTCTAAAGCATTACTTTAAAAGGGATAATGGCAAATTGATTTATGTCATCTTTGATCTTACCACGTCATAAATGGTTTGATTACATCTTCACGGACATTCCACTCACAGTAGTGTTTCGGGAGGTGTAAGTGATGAAACTCTTTTCACAACTCATCAGACATTCGCTAAACTTGTAACTCAAACATTCCTTTCCGCAATCTAATTGCAGAAACATAATTTTCTTGTTACAATAATTTCTACTTCATTTTGAAAACCTTTTGAATGATTTCAAAAGATCCAGACTTACGTCTCATAAAGTAAATATCCATATATCTACTTGAGTCATTACTGAAGATAGACAAATCCACTGCTAGCAACAACATTTATCGGACTACACTCATCAAAATGTATGATCACCAATAAGTTCATTGCTTGTTCCTTATGTCTTGTGAATAGTATTTTAGTCACTTTACTTTTCGGACGAAAGTTGCAAGTGTCGGATGATTCATAATCAAATGACTTCAAAATCCATCATTATGGAATTTCTCCATGCGGGTTTCTCCAGTGTGACCAAATGCAGTGCCATACATATGTGGTATTCTTTAAGTCTTGCGACATTTAGCGTCAGTGTTATGAATGTATCATATCATTGCCAATGTTCATAACATACATTCCATGCATGATGGAAGCATGGCCCTTATGTTATTCATAACACGGAACAACAATTGTTCTATCATGAACAACCTCCTTGCAACAAACATTATGCAATGGGCTAGAGTGTATAAAACTCTAAAATGAATTATGAAAATAAATACAGAGGTAATACACCGATGGAAGGTATAGTAACTTTTACTATTTTCCGGGCACGTATCTAAACCTCATTACTGGCAAGTCTTTTAGGCCGTAGTAGTTCTTGCATCGAGTCGCAACTGAATGCAATCGAGCGGGTATCTCTGTGATCAACTTTTAATCACAATACCCAAGAATCGATGATAAACATGTTTATCATAATTCCCAAGAATTATATCTTTGACCAGCCTTCCATACATCTAGAACTCGTATGACATTCATACATGAGCTGGACATTCCAGTCTTCTTCCTTTTTGCCTTTATACTCCTAACAGTTTTACTTCCAATATTTCTCCTACTCTCAGAAGAAGCACCCAATTTTAAGAGTGGCATTAGCCCCGGACTTCCTAGGCGTGGAAGTCTCACTAACACCCTTCGGACATTTCCCTTCCCTTTAAGTTGTTGTTTTATTCACCTTCATCATATGACAGACGTTCTTCTGGATCCCTCTCTTATCAGTCTAATGCATAGTAAACACTTCACTAATACTTTGGAAACAAATATTGCTTTGGATATATCATATATTTTAGCCTTTGCTTGTATATGAAACTAATTTTCAGTTCCATGAATATCACATAACTATCCCAAACTTTTGAAGTTCGGGTCTCATGGAAGCAAACATATTGCACTTGACCGTAACGGAATTCTAGCTTTTGGATCGATGGACGAGAGTCACATCATCCATAGCATTAGTGGGAGAATACCGAAAGCATGCGATAGGACAAAGTCCTTCTCGGCACTCTTGAGGACAATCCTCACATTACGTTACCAACCGTAAAGTTTTAACCAGATAAATAACAGCTTATTCAATTTTAATAGGGAAGGTAGAAACGCGAGCCAATATTCTATAACTATTATGCAAATTACACTTAGACTATGTGCATAATTAATTGCACTGAGAATTAAACAAGTTAATTCTACAGTGCGCTCCCACTCAAATCAATATCTCTCATAATTGATTGTGAGTGATTCAAGACCCATATTTCAATTCAACGCCAAGGATGTATCCATCTCAAGTGACGAGAAGTTCAATTGGTAGGCCAACTTGCCAATCACATCTCTATGTGACTCTTGTTCATCTTTCGATGGGCGTGTTCTGAGCTCAGGACGATTCTCCAGAACGTCAAGACAACCAAGTGATCTTGCTACGAGGTCTCAACTCACCCGCCTCACACTTCTCTAATCGTTCGTACCCATGTATCCATGTGATACCCCGAAGAGATAGGTGCCGTGACGGTGCTACACTTGGGATAACACTAACTACTTGATATTTTAAGTGAGAGATCACCCTAATAAAAAGCGACTACCACGCAATCAAGAAGGGTGCAACAAGAGGGATAAACATCTCAGGCAATTCATAATAGCATGATATGGTATAGCCCTTTCTGACGGAGAAGTCTTTAATTTCTTCGTCTTCGGCATTTGCGTCGGTGTTCACCTTCGCGAAGGTTGCCACCACCTTGTCGATGCACTAGATAATATTGCTATCTCTATAGCTAATAAAATAATGCATTACAACAAGGTTGACACGCAGGTCATTTGAAGTGACAATCATATGGCTCCAGCCATCATGCCGAATCATGACACCCAGGTCATGTTAATTAATTTACATCATATAGTCATCTCATACATAATCAAATTAAATATGATGAAGACTATACCACATCTCATGTACATGCATCCTGCAAAACCAAGTTAGACGACTCTAATCGGTCTATGCAAAATTTTATTTTACGTGGCTTCTAAGGTTTTGACTTAAACCACAGCAACCAACGTTTATCATCAAGTATAATTATTCAAGTCGCTAGATTAACTTTGCGGGGCGTATGAAATATGAGATAATAAAATCTTGAGCCCCATACTGAACTTCGTCATACGCAATAACCCCGTGCAGATCATATCTGCATTGCCCTTTAGTCTGCGAAACATCCATCTTTCTTTAACTATGGTAGAACCCAAAGACACTGAAGCACTTCGTTGATCTGTCAACCAGCATACTCAGGAGTAGCATGGAAGGATCGCGGATTGCCAGAACTTTGTAAGATTCCACCATGCCGTCAAGATCAGGACTACGCAAATTCAAGGGAAGCAACAAGTACATCGGGTAATAGATTTCATCTGCTACCCGCATAAATAATTTTCAGCAATAGAACTCATCTACTACAAAATTATATTGTGCAACACTCATACATCTCATGTATTCTAGATCGTAACCTGCATCTATGCATAGCACGGCTCATGATGCCACTGTAGGGGAACGTAACAGAAAACAAACAAAATCCGCACTACGCACCAGCCCAGGATCACTATGGAGATGCATACAAGGTTTTGATCTGATCATTACCGATTCGTAGCACAGCGGAAGTAGAGTCGATGTAGATCGTCGATGAAGATCCCTGCAGCTAGGATTTACAACCTCCCAACCGTGAGGATGTTCTCCCTCGTCTGCCCCTCGGACAGCCCTTCGGGAGGCGGTCGGACAGTCCCCCGGACGATGTCTCGGACAGCCCTTCGGGAGGACCCTCGAACTCGGACGGTATCTCGGACAGCCCTATGGGAGGACCCTCGAACAGCCCCACGGGCAAAAAGATCAAACCTACGACATCTCTACGGGGTTGCACACATACGGTGTCAGTTATCCGGCAGGGCTTCGCTGTTCAGAACTAGTTCCCACCGGAACCCGGACAGCCTTTCGGCTCTACGAAACTATTTCGTGGGAGGGAGAGAGAAAGCCAGATCATGCATGGCATTTGTATGAGAGATTTGAGTGAGTATGGAGAGCATCTCTCCACCTCTATTTATAGGCCAAGCCCAAGGGGTAGAGGACACTTGGAAATACCAAAATGCCCTCAGATATTTTCATCCACTATTCATGAGATGAAATTACCAAAATGCCCTCAGATATTTTCATCCACTATTCATGACACTATTCATGAGATGAAATTACCAAAATGCCCTCAGATATTTTCATCCACTATTCATGAGATGAAATTACCAAAATGCCTCAGATATTTTCATCCACTATTCATGAGATATTTTTTTCGCGACCGTTTAATCCAAAAAAAATCCTGAAGGTCCAGAACATTTTTGGTACCCACTTAAATAATTCTGGACGCGTTCCGAAACATTTCCAGTAGGATGATTTTTCTCAGCGAAAAGCAACCAAAGCATTTCCGGCAGCTCCGAAACATTTCCGGTTTTTTTCTCCGAAAAAATTTCAGAAGTTCCCAGAACAATTCCGGCACTCTCCAAAAGTTCCAGGCACTTGCCAAAAACATTTTTGGCTTAATGGTTTACTCCGAAACAACTTTTCGGTTTTACGGAAACTTTTCCCGTGTTCTGTCCCGGAACTTTTCCGTTGTCTCCGAAACTTTTCCGGTGACTTTCTCTCACACTCCCTGTTTAGTATTCAGCAGATAGATGACCCTTAAGCATGTGACCATGTAGGTTCGATGAAGTATAGACATGACCAGAACACTTTGCGATCAATGATCAATAGCGGAACCGTGGACATCCATATTGATCCCTATACCAACACGAAAGAATATTCGAGTGAACCTGTAGTTGCCGTGTGCTATTCCTGTTGCTTTGCGATATGTTACAAACACCCGAGGTGAGACTAATCGGCATCCTCATGGATCAACAACTTGTCCACTATGCCAGTTACCTCGTTACCGGTTTTATTCTCTTATCTCGTTTCCGCGTTCCGGCATCCCTGTGATCAAATCACATTTTGTCTGGCCAGACGATAATGGATACCGTAACACTGAGAGGGCCCTAAGAATATCTCCCCATCGTCGGAGGAGCAAATCCCAATCTTGAGCTATCAAATTACTTGTCATACTTTTCCATGAACCCGTAAGCCGCCGTAATAGCCACCCTGTTACAGATGACGTTTAACAAACCCCAAAGTTCATGAAGCAAGCATGGAGAAACTCGATACTCTCATGGTCTAAGGAATTATGCAAACGTTAACTTTCTCTATGTTATTAACCATTAACTTGTGACGAATGTATCTCATAGCATAACATCAATCGGGTCGATTCAACACATGTGTTCTTCTAACATTGTGTCCTCAAAGTTGCCGGCATAGACATGCCCATGCATGGTTAGGAAAACATAATCATCATGCAATACTTGAGCTAGTCTTAGAGGCTTGACTAGGAATACATTTTACCGTTTATTATTCCACACGTGCAGGTTTTCCTCAGAGCCTTTATGGATATACGGGCTCGAAAACCATAGCAGTTATAGCACGGAATATAAACATAATTAGAAACATGGAGATAAATAATAACATTTATTATTGCCTCTAGGGCATATCTCCTACAAGAAGATGCCGGAGGAAGCTTTATTCATCCCCACCTAACCAGCAGCAGCACCGACAAGAGAAGCCTCGCCGGAGACAAAGATGGAATAGGGGGAGACAAACTACTCCGCCGCCACCGCCACGCCCAAAGGACAAACCGCTAGACGGCAGAACCCTAGCTACAACCTACCTACGGTTGAACACAAGTCTTGCCAGTAGATCGGGCCGTACCCCACTTCGCTCTGGCGCCGGTGAGGCCGCCGAAGGAGGTAGAAGGCGCCGATCCGCCAGCGGAACATGCGGAGCCGATGGGTTTGCTCAGACCATCTTTCTTCTCCTGCTCGTACCAAAAGGATCAAGTCAACATGATTTGCATGTTGATAGAACAAATATTTGCACCATAATAAAATTCAGAATGAAAATAGTCTCTATCTTTGAACGGTTGGTTGGTTTGTTAGTTGAGGGAAGGTCTTCATGGTTTTATGTAAGAATGTCCCGGCACACCACCACCATCATGTCATACGGAGGATTAAAGGACCAACCACCTCTCTCTCTCTCCCTCCTCAAGAACTAGGACAACCTGCTCCGGTCGTCGGCGACAGCTAAGGTATTTCTTCACACATTTTTCCTATCGGCTAGCTATTATGTGGTGATGCATGCATCCTTAAATTTGTTTACCATGTCGTATCCCTTGCTAGCTAGCTTCATCTTTCCATGACTGAAAAACGCCTCACAAAAATATCTGTGATTTTTCCTAACAAAGTCCACAGGTGCTCTTGAATAGATCGATTATTATGATCTCTCTCGTAAATCGTAGGGCGCATACTTCACACATATGGTTTTTTAGTTTGTTTCTCCCTGCTGAAGTATGCATGTTTTGTTTCTGTGATGCAGACAACAACCACAACGATCGGCTGTATCACTTATGCTAGTTGTTTCTTGTCCTCTTTTGTAGTGGGATGCATCGCCGAGGAGATGGCGATGGTGCAGGGCGGGGGTCGGCGGCGGCAGCGGCGAAGAAGGGGAGGTAAAGCCATTAATTAATATGCCATTAATCAGTAAGCTTGCTTGCAGTTGTTGAGGAGCTGGTTAATTAATTACTCTTGTGTACATATGCTATCCAGGGTGTGTTTGATTCCCAAAATAATGTTGATGTATCATGTCAACTTGAGAGAGAGAGAGATGTGGTAGGTTTTTGCCCATAGCAAGACTATTTGTGTTCAATCATTGTCTCTCCAGCGTTGACTGGCCACCGAAATGCATGTGCAACAACCGGGAGTTCCGTGAACCACCTGTCTGACTGTATGCTCACCAGAACCCCTGGCCCCGCCACCGGTGTTATTTTTCTCTCCAAAAGTGAATGTATTATTTCAGCAAAACAATAGCAATAATCTAAAACCTTGACTAAATCAGCGTCTGATATGTTCAGCAAGATTTCACGAACGAAACGCTGATTTTTGGTGATATAGGATGCTGCTGAGCTTTGAAAGCAAATATATGCGCAAACCCTATTTGGCGCCTTAAGCACCAAGTACAAATACAGGGTTATTTACAACTGGCGCACACACCCCTTGCTCCCCATCGTTCCTAACGGGCCGGCCCATAAAAGAGTTGTTCAAGTTTTTCTTATTATTTGTTTTTGGTTTTCTGATTTTCAATAGTTTTTTTTCTTTTTGTTTATCCTTTATTTTTTTTAAATGCATAAACTTTTTTTCCAAATTTGATTTTTTTGCAATTTGTGAATTTTTTCCAAATTTTATGAAATTTATTCCAAATTACTATTTTTTTTAAACAATTTATTTTTTTCAAATTCATGAATTTTTTTTCATTTTGTGAACTTTCTTCAAATTACAAACCTTTTCAAGACTTGATTTTTTTTCAAATTCATGAATTGTTTTGTAAATTTGTGAAAAAAAATTCAAGTTTGCGAACCTATTTGAATCATGAATTGTGAACATTTTTTGAATTCATGAACTTTTCA
Organism: Elymus sibiricus; assembly: GCA_039707655.1. Taxonomy (NCBI): domain Eukaryota; kingdom Viridiplantae; phylum Streptophyta; class Magnoliopsida; order Poales; family Poaceae; genus Elymus; species Elymus sibiricus. The sequence continues at coordinate 369,079,129 of CM077668.1, forward strand.
AAATGGTAAACTTTTTTCAAATTGTTGACCTTTTGAAATTCATGCACTTTTTTTGAATTCTTAAACTTTTTCAAATGAAAATCTTTTTAAAAATTCATGTACTTTTTAAAAATCTCTGTCCATTTTTTTAACCCACTATTTTTTTTCTTCTAATTCATGAATTCTAGAAGTCAACATCCAATGGTCACGTTTGTGGTCAACGCTGCTATCAATGCGCCAATGAGGCGAGCGAAGCGCGCGAGTGCTAAGGGCCGCATCCTATTAAGCTGGCGCGAGCACCACTTCCCCTAGCTTGCGCTAACGCCGCCAATTAGGAGGTCTCAAATATATGTCTTCATTCTATCGTGGATTTGAAGCGCGGCAAACAACCATCACGGTGGCAGGATCGAGGCCCCGGGCAAGCCTCGGGCCAAACACTAGCTACATTACTAAACAATGCAAACTTGCTACAGTGAACAAAAGAACCCCGCCTCTGGGTAGCATGTCACGAGACTTGTAAATAGATGGAAGCATCCTCATTCTTAAAAAGTACCCCTCTAATCCATATTAATTGAAAGGTGTACTGATGCATCGTCATTTAATATGGATCAGACGGAGTGATATAAGTTTTCTCTTACTCTCTTTAAACTTGAACATTATGCATACACTTTATTTTATTATTACTACTTATTTTTTGTTATTTTTTAAATTCCACTCGTTCATTTTTGTTGTTTTGTTTTTCCCCTATAAACATCAAATTTTAAAAAATTATATGAGAGACACGTTGATAGTGAATTTTATGATCTCGGATTCATGAAGACCTAATAATGAAAATTTAACGGGAAACCGTAAAGTATGATCATTTGTGAGCTAGGTTAAAATTCATAAACTAAATTATTAAGAACAAAAGTTGAATCATTTTAATTTCATTAACAAAATTTACATGTATGTCTATGATTTGCACCATTTTAAAACTTAGACATTTGATTTATTTTTCTTAGAGACTTGATTTTTTGTTGTTAAGTACTCCCTCCGTCCCACATAAGCTTGCAAAAACATCTTATATTATGGGACAGAGGGGTATCTACTATTGGGCTCATATGGATCCCATATCATAATTGCATTTCTTGATGAACATCCAAGTATATATCGCCACACATACACAGGAGCGAGTGAGCATCTTGGCACACTATAACTAGCAAAGATAGAAAAATAAATCCTCAAATGTCGATAAGTTTGCTACCGACTCATTTTGCAGACTCGAGGGGAAGATCGCACTCATAACTGGAGGAGCGAGTGGGCTCGGAAAGGCGACGGCTCAGGAGTTCATCCAGGAGGGCGCATCCGTAGTCATCGCAGACGTCAACTCTGAACTGGGCCTACAGACAGCCCAGGAGCTCGGCCCACAGGCCCATTTCGTCCACTGCGACGTCACCGTCGAGGAGAGCGTCGCCGCGGCCGTGGACGCCACCGTCGCGAAGCACGGCCGGCTCGACCTCATGTTCAACAACGCCGGCATCGTGGGCGCCCTTTCCGGAACGTCGGAGGTGGTCAGCCTGGATCTGGGCCAGTTCGACCGCGTCATGAGCGTGAACGTGCGCGGCACCCTGGCGGGGATCAAGCACGCGATGCGCGTCATGACGCCGGCGGGCTCCGGCTCCATCCTCTGCATGGCCAGCCTCAGCGGCCTCCTCGGCGGCCTCGGCACGTACCCCTACGCGGTCTCCAAGCTCGCCGTCGCCGGGCTCGTCAAGACCGCCGCCGCCGAGCTGTCCCGGTACGGCGTCCGGATCAACTGCATATCGCCGCACGCCGTGCCGACGCCGCTGGTGCTGGAGCAGTTCTCGCAGCTGTACCGTGGCGCGGACGAGGCGCAGCTGGCCGCCATCATCAGTGGCCTCGGTGAGCTCAAGGGCGCGACGTGCGAGGCGGTGGACGTGGCCAAGGCGGCCGTGTACCTCGCGTCCGACGATGCCAAGTACGTCTCCGGCCAGAACCTGGTGGTGGACGGCGGCTTCACCACCTATAAGTACATGAACATGCCACCCCGCAAGCCCCAGGATCAGGAGTGAGTGATTGCCCGCTACGGATGTTGCCTGCGTTTGTGCTCGTTGGGATTGTAAAAAACTGCATGTGTTCTTGTGAATCCTTGGAATGAATGGTGGATTCGGCAGCTAGCTAGAAAGAAATGTGGCTTTCAAGCGCGTGGAATGGTTCTGAGATTCTGCTTGTCTGGATTCAGTAAATAAATGTTTGATTTTTTGCTTTAACTGCGCGCGTGTGGTGAACTTTCTTTTTAGAGAAAAGGCATGAGTCCGAGATAGGGCTCGAGATTAGCCCGGCTTTGAGTAAACAAAGCCATCCACCGTCCAGGATTACAAGCAGACGCCACAAGGCAAAGAGAAGGAAAATACAGAGGGGTAAGATACAATGGCGTTGGAAAGCAGTTTGGGCTCACACCCTACGAACAAAGAAGATACACAATGAAGCATGAAGTCGTAGACGTCGAGGTCCTCCTCCGTGAATGAAGCACCGGGAACAAGAACATACCGGCTCAAGAGGAGAGAGGCAGACCGGCACCATCGAGAAATGCCATCACCAAGCTACAACGGACCCCGGCATGGCACATCCAACCAAATCTATCTCCGACGAAGGCCACAACCTCCTCGCTTGAATCGAAAGGCGCCGCACAGTCGCAAGATGGATAAGTTCCCCCAACAACAATGGCGGAGGCCGCCGGAAGATGGCCACATAGAGAGGGTCAGCGCACCCCAGACGAGCCACCGAAGGTTCTCCTCGAGCAGAACACCACCGCTGCCCACATCTAGCAACCAGAGGAGGGAAAGCTTCAAGCTAGGATGAAGGAGGGCACAACCGCCGCCATCACACGCACCCCAACAATGCCCACCGACCACCAAGCTCCCGAAACGAAGCCTTCAAGAAGGATATGACGCCGAAGGTGCCGCCGCTATCCAACAAAGTTAGGGCTTTCGCCCGGGAGAACTAGGGGAAGGGGGAGTGGAGGGGTCAGACCTGTCAGACGCCTCCAAGGAGGGACACGGCGCCCTTAGGCGTCGCCGTCGACGCGGCCGGCCATGGCCCGCCAGGAATTTCGCCTGATTTGGGATCCCCATCACCAGCAACACCAACAGCCCAAGAGCCGGCGACCCATGGAAGTAGGTCCAGACCGGATAGGAGAGTGCACGCCGGACAGCGAGGGAAGGAACGCCAGATCTGGCGTCGTCGGCCACCGGGGCAGCCACCACACCACGCCCTCGTCCTAAAAGATTTCACCGCTCGCGCGGCCAGGAACGCCGGGACCAATGCCAGCACTACCGCCTGCCGCTAAGCCAGTCGTGCCTCACCAGAAGAGGCCACCACCCCACATCCGAAGCCCCCTCGCGCGAAGCAGGGCAGCAGCAGGCCCCGCCGCCATCTTCCTTGGCAGAATCAAGCAACTAAAGATGATACGCCAGCACGTTATTGCGAGAATTAGTTGCAGTTATTTCAATAAGTTTTGATTATACGAAACAATAGTATTTGGTCTAAGTCTAATAATATGAGAATTAAAACCATATTGCATACTCCCTCGGATGGAGTTGTGTGTGCTTCTAGGTACATCAAAAGCATATCACTGGATTCATGTTTTTGTCCTTGGACTACCGAGTTTTTTTTCAAGAAAACTTTCAATCTATTTATCAAACATCAAGATAGTACAAAGAACAGCAGAAGTAACAGAAATTACATCTAGATGCGTAGATCATCTAGCGACGACTACAAGCATTGGAGTGAGCCGAACACGCGCCGCTGTCATCGCCCCTCCTCACCAGGGCAAACCTTTTTGTAGTAGACAGTCAAGAAGTCGTCGTGCTAAGGCCCCACAGGACCAGCAGAGCAGAACAACAACCACCATCGATGATGAGAAGCATAGATCGGAAGGATCCAACCTATATACACATCAACACAGACAAACGAAAACTGGATCCACCGTAAACAAACACCGGGCGAATCCGCGAGATCCGCCGGAGACACACCTCCACACACCCTCCACCGACGTTAGACCCACTGCCGGGACGAGGGCTAGGCAAGGAGAACCTTATTCTATCTTCAGGACGATGCCGCAGCCTCACATTTCTGAGCAGGACACAGACCCTAACCAAACTAAAAAAACACCTAAGCCCTTTCGCCGGCAGGGCCCGGGATCCACCGCGCCTCCATGGCCCTAAGGTCACAGGAGATGAGATAGATCGGCGATGAAGCCAACGGAAGGCAGGGAAAACCTATCGCCTGTTTGCCTTGCCTCGCGAGCGAAGGGAAGGAAGGGGTACGTCACGCATGGCCTTCTAGAACTACCTTTTTATATAAAATGAGCTCTATTAGAGATCTTGTAAAGGCACAAATAACTAATGGATATGAATCATACGATTCATAACTACGTTGGACCGCCTATGATCCGTGCAGCTGGAATTTTCTAAAGTTTTAGTCGAATCATCGACAACCGTCGGACTAAAATCCAACAACCTGCACTTTTTCTTCCACCTGTTCAAGTGACATTGTCTATCTTCTTTCTCCAACTTTCTGTCAAGCCACGATTTCTTCGGCCGCCGTTCCTTCCTCTCCTCTACTTCACCTCCGATAAGGTCTTGACCAAGCCCTCTCCGTCGACTCCGTCCCCGTGCTTGGATTTTGTCCAATCTAAGCAGCAGTCGGTACAAAACACCCCCTCCAAACATGTCAACCCTCTTCCTCATCTACGCTGGCGATGTCGTGGCCATCCGCGTCGACCCCCCCCCCCCCCTCTCCTTCCCCTCTATCTACTTATATTCAATAAATATTTTACAACTATACAATAAATTATACAACAAAATACAGGCTTGTTTGCCTTGTGACTAACTTTGCCCTATTATTTTTCAAGAAAAGTCCATATTTTAATCTCGAACTAACCACTCGGTTTGATTTACAACCCTCATCTTTGAGACCGGTCGTATTGCACCCTTAACTTACCACGGTCGTATTGCACCCATAATTTTACCAGCACCCCGCTTAAAACCACTTTTACAGGAGGAATTTTACAAAAGCTGTTGAAGATGCTCTAAGTTGAGATGTGGCAAGGTGTGGCTATTAAACCAAACATATAGGCTGCCATGGCCGTATTCCTCTATGTGTATTTTACTCGTGGGGTTCTTGTTCCCTTTGTACGCACGGTTGCATGCCACCATCCGCACAAACCACAGAATCTGTGAGGGCGACTGCAGAGGCCGAGGGGTGGCCGTGAGCGTGAAGCCGCCAGGCCGCCAGCACGAACCCACTCAAGAGTGTCGACGAGACTTGGCATCTGGAATCTCACCGGAAAAGCGAAGGTCACATCGCCCAAAGTGCCGGCCGGGATCTTTGAACGCCACGACGCTCCGAGATTCATCTCGCAGGATGCCGGCTGGCCCCGATGCTTTCTTTCCACTCGTACAAAGAAAAAGAAGATTCTTCCGGAGGATTCGACCCTTCGCCAACCAGTTCAGAAAGGAACGCTGGATCAACTTTAGCTTCTAAATCGGCCGAGGTTGGTGTGATTTTAACATGACACAGAGAGTCCGAGCTCAGCTCAGGGTGACAACAGACGGCAGACACACTTCAATATTCTTTTCAAATTCTGTACTGTATTAAATTAGCAACTACGGCGGTCATTAGCCAGCCTAAACACTTTGGTATCTTGTCGCTGTTCTTTTCTTTTTCTGTTTGGCTTTTCACCCTGCCAAAGTGAACTTTACCGGACGCTATCTTAATTTGTTCTTCGGTGCGTGCATGCATGATGGTCAAGCGTCGATTATGACTTGAACGGGTGGTACACCTTGAGGTCGGACTTGATGCCGGCGATGGACCCCGCGGCGGCGGCCAGGGAGATGGCGAGGCATCCGAGGCTGAGCATCTGCAGGCACACCCACCGCGTGCTCCACTTGGGCACCTTCTTCTGCACCACGTACATCTCCACGGGAAAGTAGACGGTGAGAGGCCAGAACCCCAGCGCGCCCAGGAACCCCACCACGTCGTTGAAGAAGGGTAGCATCATGGACACCACCGTCGTCGCCACCACGAACGCCGTCCGCCACGTCGCCCGGAACATGTTCACCTTGTACGTCCTGAAGAGCGGGACCTCGACCTCGCTGGTGACGTACTTCGACTCCGGCCACCTCTTCGCCGCCCACTTCTCCACGAAGGCGAACAGGGGCTGGCAGTACACCTGGTAGGCGCCGACGAGGTGGATGACGATGGCGGCGTTGGCGATGTCAAGGAGCCAGAAGGGCTCGTAGAAGCCGAACCCCGTGAGGAGGTTCCCCGGCGCGGCGTCACCGAAGGCCGCATAGCCCATGCAGCCACAGAGCATGTAGAAGACCGTGGTCACCGCTACGCTGACCATGGTGGCGCGCTTCATTACCGTAGACTCCGACGGCGGCGGCGCCCGGATGGTGTCCTGGATCTCGATGAGAATGAGTGAGTAGGAGTAGGCGAATGCGATGTCCCCGAACGCCTGCGTGCTGCGCCACACCTTCTGCATCGGCGTCACCGTGCCGATGCTGATACCAGTCAGGCTGCCCTTCATGCCTCCGTTAGCTGCATGCATGCAAACATCACTGGTTAACACACGATTGCTAACTATGATTGAGGTATCAGAATCACTCGTCAATCGATGGGTGTGCATAATCACCTACCTATGACTTGGACGATGCCGAGGCCGAGGCCGATGGAGGAGTAGGTGAATGACATGGCGGCGGCGAGCATGGAGAGCCAGGAGATCTGGTCGAAGTCGGGGATCTGGGAGAAGAAGACCTGGGCCACGCCGAAGATGATCATGTAGGGCACGCTGG